>CAODLS012923990.1:0-14728 GCA_948243855.1 Flueggea neowawraea
AACACAATTCACTGAAAATGCCAAGTTTGCGAAAAGCAAAGGAGAGCAATCAATCAAGATTCTCATTTGCCTGGCAGGACGATCTCCAAACTCAAGAGTCTACTGTGGAGTGTTCTTTTGAAAATCAACCTGATAAACTAGTCGTTCCTGACTATTTTCTTGAAAACAATAATACGCACGTGGATAAACACAGTTATGTTTCTTCAAATACTGTAGCTGCAAAATTCAATGGTTTTCTCGGCAACCATCCTTCTGGTGAGTGGAACAATATCTATCCACTTTTTTTGCTGTTATTGGCCTTCTTTAAAGGAATATTTCACATTTTCAAATTTCTTTTCATCCCAACCTTTATATGATTCATTGTTACAGTTTCCAAATCTCCAACTTCTCCACCAGGATTTTCGGTAACTAGCAAACCTGCACCTCCAGGGTTTCCAACTCACGGGACGGTGCACCGTCCTTTTGATAAATCTGGTTTGTGAAAAAAAAAATGTGGTTTTCAGCAGATTTTGTTTTTGACAAAATTCTGATCCTTCTGTTATGCTGCAGATCATTTGCCACAGAACTCGGTGTCACAGTCTAGGATTCCTAGCAGTTCTAAGAATTTTGAATTCATTGATCCTGCAATAGTGGAAGTCGGTAAAGGGAATCTCACAGCCAAGCTGATCAATCCCGGCTTTGATGTGAGGCCTGCTTTATCCTCGGAGCTTAATCCTTTGGATCATGATACAGAATTTCAGATGCTGATGCGGCAGTCAATGTCTACACCTCAGAATCAAAATTTGTTTCCTTATCACTTGAGAAATATGTTCTCTTCCCCAACTGATTCTTACAGTATTTCCCCGAGGCTTCTTGGTCAATCCCCACCCAACAATCCATCTTTACTATCTAACAGGCAAAAGGTTGGAAATTTGAACGTTCCAAATGGCCATTGGGGAGGTTTGAAGAGGTGAAGAGTCCAAATTATCTAAATGAACAGATGGGTTTTGGCAACTTTATGCCTAATTACGATGACATGAAGTATCAGATATCCAGTTCCAGCAGCAATCTGTATGGAAGAGGATTTGCAATGTGATTCATGTTGACTTATAGTTGCTTCTTTATGCTTAAACAAGCTGATGAATGCAACCAGTTCTATGGCTTACCACATACATTGCTGCTTCTTCAATGAGATTGGCTTCCTTGAGTTTGTCCGATATTGACTTGTGTGCAGAACACGGGTAAGGTGCATTCTTTTCCTCATTAATGAAGGAAGTTGCATCTTCTATGGAGCAATGAATAAAATATACTCACACAGTTGAAGATGGAGGTTGCTGCAGACTCGCGCACTTCAAGGCCCTTGAATAGCAGGCCTGTGGGAAATAACGAGGTGTTCCTGCTGATTTTGCGGTAAGTATTAACAGAATTCTCTTTGTTTTCATGGAGAGATGTTATCTTTCCCAACGTGGATATCCTTTTCCTCGCAGGATAGGTTTTTGCCCCTTGTGAGGTTCTGCATTTTCGTGGTCAGTCTTTCAACTGTCGATGAAGTGAGTTCACCTCAGTTGTTGTTCATGTCCAGGGTTCATCCGGCCGAAAACTTATGCTTCAGTATGGACCTATCTTGGTTTTCTAAACCATTGCTACTGCTATGATTGTGATAACAATCAAAAGCTGTGACAAGAAGCAAGAATGCTATCTGGCAGTTTTATGACCGCAACAGACTGGATTTCGATATACTTCCCTACTGAGTGAAGGGGAGAGAGAAATCCAAATTCCTGTAATAGAGGCTATGAAATGCAAGTGTTATCTTTGTTCTGCACAATGTTGCATGTTAGCCTAGGCAAAGAAATGGTAATATCCAATTTATTGCACTGAAAATTTCTGACGAAACACTTTAATGCTGTGCTTGTCTATGGAGTTAAGTTTTCACCCTTATTACAGGTAGTAGACAACTCAACTGACCTGCTGGTTTAACTTACAGGGTAAAGATTCAAACCTATTGGGTAATACTATAATAAAAAATTTTAAAAAGAGTAATATTTAAAGTCTCGAGTTATTTAATTTCAGTTTCAATTATTTAATTTTGATCAGTTATTTAATTTTAATCGGTTATTTAATATCGTTATTTAATTGTTGCTAGAGTTATTTAATTTGAGTCTCAGTTACTTAATTTATTAAAGAAGTCTTTATTATAGTACAATTCTCATTCTTATTTTTTTGCTTTTGTGTGTTTTTAGCCCTAAGGAACTAAGTAATTTTGCTTTTTAATCAATGAATTGAGACTAATCATAAATTTCTTAGCAAAAATGTTCTAAAATATTGGTAAATTAAGGCAATTGATTGTAAATTTGACAGATTGAGTAGATTATAATTGTTTAATATTATTAATCAGCTGCATGCCTGCATTCATCTAAGTTTTCTGTTCACACTTTGCCAAAAACAAGTTCAGTTGCACTCATCTAAATTTTTTGTTCACATTCGGGTTCATTTCTGAACTTTTAATGGTTGAAATAAGTGTATTTGCCAAAAACCAATTACAGTTTTGGAAACCCATTCGAGTAAAGTGTATTTGCGTTTCCTTTTTTTTTAGCCGCATTTTAGGGGATTTACCGTCCAATTTTAACGGGCGCTGTTGTTCCTTTTTTTCGGGTACCATCCCGCGGTTTGAAAATTGGGATTGAGGTTTATTTTGGCTTCTTTTTTCGTTTTTCCTCTCTCTCTCTCTATATATCAATTAAATATCAATCAAATTATTATATCTGCTATACTTTGTTGATTTTAATATTTGCGATATTTTGTTGGACTTTATTATCTCGTTAAAATTCGTTTCCTTATTAAAAAATAATACAAAAAATATAGATATGAATAAAATAATAATGTAATTGTTATATGCAATTAAGAAGATGGACACGTGGCAAAATGCTAAAAATAAGAAAAATTTAAGGAAATAATAGAACGGTATCAAATTATTTTCTCTCTTTCATAGATAGGAAGTAAAGATAGACATGACCCAATACACGTATAAAAGTCGGTAACACGATTGAAAATTATAATAAGAGGATGTCTCATTACTAGTTAAGAACAATACCTTCCAAGAAATCACAAAGAAGTGAGGAAACGTCCTTAAGGACGCCTAACAAAAATAGCTCAAGAAGACCTCAGTTTTCTTGAGGAGCATCGAGAAAAGCCTAAACGATGATTATAATCAAAGTTGACTAAGCAGGCATTTTAGTAAAAAGATTGAATACCAAGCCTAAGACACTAATCTAAAGACAATGATCAAGACGAGTCATGTCTGGAAAGTAGCTCGAGCTAGACTATTAAGAACTCATGTTAGCTAGCTTACTTACGTGGGAGTTTGAACAATACGGTAACTAACAGAACGTGAAAAATTAAGCACGATACGCCTGAACGTAAAAGTTGCAAGACAAACATGAAACATAAATGACATGGAGCAAGTTCGACGTGGGAAGCAGAAAATGAAAAAGACTACCACGAAAGCAGTTTTTTCATCTTATTATAAATTAAAAGCCAAGAAACATAGATGATATCAGTGGCGGACGCAAAATAAAATTCAAACGGGGTCCGACGGCAAATAAAGTTGTATTTTATAGTTAGTAGAGCTCATATGTTATATATAACGTGTCAATTTCTCATATAATATTGTAAATGTATATAATATACCTAAATAAACCATGAATATACTATAAATAAACTATAAATAAATTAAATATATGTATTATATATTAAGAGAACATGAACTCGAGCGGAGTCATAAGACCATGTCAGATCCTCCTTAGGTTTGCCCCTGGATGGTATTGGTGGCTGCTCGCCAGGGTCACCTGACCCAAGAAGCAAACCCTCCTTATATGCGCATTATGTATAAGGGATGACCGAGGGAATATTATTTAAATATACCTTACACGCACACTATGGCTACAAAATCTGAAAGTTACAATGTTAAATCAAATTGTCGTGTCCTATTTTTTCCAGTTAATTATTATTATTTTTTTCAAATTGTTATTTCACAATCTGAATGTATTAGAATTTACTATCACAACAACAATAGGTCAATGTTCCTTAACAATAATTTAAATTGACAAAAATATCACCTAAATATCACAACAACAATAGGTCAATGTTAACTTAATGGTTTATAGATATGATAGGATTCTAAATTTATAATTTACGTATTTTTGGAGTCAATCAATGCCAACTTCTCTTATCTATTATTATTTCCTTATATTTCTCTTATTTTTTTAGCATTTTGCCAATTAAAAGGCATGTTCAGAAGTGTAGTCTTTATTTTGGTAAAAAAACTAATGATTTTGAAATGGATACTTTTATGTAATATGTTTGGCAAACTTGACTAGTTGTGTTGAAATCGCTTGGAAACTTTGTTTGTTTATGTTGGGGACTATGTCCGCGCGCTAGACTCATTCACTGAGGTATTGTCCGCTTTGGATTTATGGGTCTTTACGATTTTGTCCCTGAAAAAGCGTCTCAGTGGTTTGAGGGAAGAATGTGCTTATATGCGACCATTGGTCTCGACTCCTATGCGATATGGGAGCATGACACTACAATAGCCTCCAATCGATGCTAAGGGGCTAAGGAAAATAGTTTTTAGCCGGCGGCTTTTTGGTCGGGTTTCCACAGAAGACACCAATTATTATTGCCTCAAAAAATGAATAATAATAAAGAATAAAACTTGAACAATCAGGAATCGAAAAATGTAGTGTCATGCTCCCACATGGCCTAGGAGTCGAGACCAATGGTCGCTTATAAGCACATTCTTCCCTCAAACCACTGAGACGTCTTTTCAAGGACAAAACCGTAAGGACTCATGAGCCCAAAGTGGACAATCCCTCAATGGATAGGCATAGCGCTCGGACATGGTCCACAACAATTAGCGTCGTTTGTGGGAACTTGAGCAAAAAGTCTTTAGGCTAAAAGTTGTGTTCTTAAGCCCCTCAGCCTCGACTGGGGGCTATTGTAGTGTCATGCTCCCACATCGCTTAGGAGTCGATGCCAAGGGTCGCTTCCAGAGCAGACAATACCTCAGTGAATGAGTCTAGCGCACGGACATGGTCCACAACAGCTTAAAAAGAGGGCCAAAACCTGTGAACAAATAGTGAGTAGTTGGACCACCTAATTGCCCTCATCAAAGGAAAAATTACAGATTTATACTAAAAAATTACCACTTTTTAAAAATAACAAATTTGCAAGTATTGATAATACCACCTTATGTTTATCACATATCAAAAATGTCATTTTTTAAAAAATCGCAAGAAATTGCTGTATTTTTTAGAGAAATTGACTTTTTCTCCTGAGAAATTGATTTTTTTTAAAATATTATCAATCTAGATTTTTTTGGGTTCACAATGGTTTACAATAGAGTATACAATTCATATTTTCAAAAAAGCGTGAATAATTTTTTTAGTCACTTTAAACAAATTTTTTCTTCAATTTGTTTTTCTAGGGTCGATTTTGTCGTTTACAATGATTCACAAAAATAGTATACATTATATCGTACAGTATTGTGAACTATTGTGAATCATTTTAAACAGTTCACAAATAGAGTACACAATTCAATTTTTTTTTAATTCTGAATATATTTTTTAAAATTTTTGCCATTCACAAAACAATGTACATTATATTGTACATTATTGTGCACCATTGTGAACGATTTTAAACGATTCTCCAAATGCAATAGAAACAAAAAAAATAAACACAATTAACTCTAAAACCAGTGACATTTTTATAAATAACTAAAGCTAAAAATAAATCTGAAACCAATTACATTTTTGTAGAAATTATCAAAGTCAGGGCCATTTTGTAAAAAATTAAAACAAGGGAGCAGCTAGGGTTTCCTAACCCTGGCCGCCACCCTTCGCACCCCCTTCCCCCTCACACTTAGGCCGACCAATGAACAGACGTTGCCTCTTGCCTGTCCGTCCAACTCCACACACTAGACGCCGTCGAACCACAGAATGAAGAGCGGCGATGCAGAAAAGCAGGCTTGACTGAGAGCGAAGCAGATGAGATACGACGAGGGAGGAACATATTAACGACAACCCGACTGGAGAGGAAAAGATCAACGATGACACAGCAGAAGGAGGCAACCGACGGAAGAGAAGAGAGAGTGACGACGACGAAAGACGAAGATAACGAGGAGAGAGAGCGAAGGAGCGGAGATTCGAGAGAGAGAGACGATGGCAGAGAAGAGAGATGGAGAACGAGAAGTGACGAAAGAGGAGGATAGAGGCGGCAGACGGGTAGTTAGGGTTAGGACTAGGCCGCCAGAGGGAGACAGAGAAAGAGGAAACTGTCGAGTAAGTGGAGAGAGAGGAAGAGGAAAGAAGAGAGAGAAAGAGGGAGAGGAAATAAGAGAGAAACTGAGGAGAGAGAAAATTTGAAAAAAAAAATGAAATTTATATAGAAATCAATATGATATTTTTAAAAGTTGAGTTTAAATAAATGATATTTTTAATCTTAAAATTTAAAATATATTATCCATATAAATATAAAATTTAAGATGTCAAAATTAAATAGTAATAACTTAAATTTGATATAATGTATAATTAGCACCTCATCAAAGTATGTGAAAATCGCGTAAAAAAAACTAGGTGAAAAGAGCCCGGCTACAAGGCCCTCTTAACCCGATTGCATGATCCGCATGGTTAAATGAGACCTGACCCACGTGTTTCGCCAGCTAAAGGTTCTGAAGAACCAGATCCATGCGTAAAATTAGAAGCTGTGGCTCATTTCAACAGTAGATAAGAGTGGAATGGAATAAAAAGTATTCAAGAGTTCGTAGAAACTGTATGAGCAATCAAATCAAAACATAAAGTTGTGCTAGAGTTGCATGAACTCTTCATTTTTTTTATCAAATGTTTATTTTAAAACACATTAGTCACTACAGCCTGAATTTAATTCAGTCAAATATCAAAATGATTTTTCAATATCCGGTAAATACAAAAAAACTTGGTTACTACTAAAAAGATGTCAGTTTTATTAGTTCTGAGTAGATATTAGGTACTAAGAGCATTTTCAATAGTTTCAATATTTTAGAGAATTAAAATATATTATTTAATTTAAATTTAATATATTATTTATCTTAAAATTTAAAATCGATTTATTTTTTTAATAATTAATATTTTATTATCAAATTTAAAAATAGGGAGATGAGTGAAGATTTATTCTATATATTATTAAGAAAAAAAAATGAATTAAGTTCAAATTTTGAGATAAATAATAAATTTAAATTAAATTAAATATAATATTTTAGAAAATTACAGTAAAAATCTGTTGGGATGCTCTAATAGGTCGACTAGACAAACAAAAAACTTTCAAGAAAACACAGACGTATCATGAGTGAAATCTTGCTTGAATGGTTTTGGACAGAAATGGCCACAAAATCAGTGTTGGATATTACCATTTCAGCATAGGCACAGTATGGTTGGTGCATATGAGAAGACAGTACAGGCAAGACACAGGAAACCATAATAAACCCCTAATAAACCCAGATAAAAGTGTGAGTTAGCCAATTACTCAGTAGATCAATTTACGAACCATTAGTGAGAAAAAGGTTGACCCAACGCGGAAACACAAGTGGATTTTGTCTTTTGTTTGGTATTGTGCAGTTTATAGAGTGCCCACAAATAGCAACCTGCAATGGCAAATGCAGAGGTGCCATTAATGGAAGACCACTTTACCAGGTGGAATTGGTGTCCCAATGCAAATGTATCTTTTGGAACCCAATAAACAAAAGGGTTGTAAAAGAGAAGAAAGAACCAGTTGGTCATAACCCATGAATGACCCACTGCAAGTAAGACTAAGACCGGTTGTAAAGCGGCTAGATCCCGTATTGGGATCTCAGCCGCTGATATAGGGATGTGTTATTGTATACATATGTCGTAACTCGTTTTTCCGTGTGTTACGCACAGGGCCAGTGTTTAATTTTTTTTTTAAATCAAAATCTAATCATTGGATCGTTTTGATCTAACGGTCAAATTTACTCTAACGGAATTAAAATAAAATTGTGTTTAGTGGAAAGCTGAATAGCTGTTCTACGAGACTCTTAAAGTAGCCCCTGAGTTACGGATGAAAAAAATAATGGGATAAAAACTGAAAATTTTAATAAAATAACAATAAAAATATTAAAAAAGCGTCCCACCAAACGATTTTATGAATTATGAATTACAAGTAACCTAAGAATTTACTCCTGCAATATAGGTAGACCTTTTTCAGAATCAACCTGTAAAACTATGCCTCTTTCTTTTTAATAATTTTCTTCTCTTTCTTTTTAATAATTTTATTATCAAGCGAGGATTCTTATGAGTTAACTACTAGCTAGTGTTAATGAAAATTTAAATATGAGGTAAATAGTAGTGTATACAGATTCAAATAGTATTATAATATACTTAAATAGTATTAGGTCGAATGGTAAATTATAAAAATAAATTGGTATTAGTAAATTTAATAAATTATATGGTAAGAAAGAATATAGAGCAACATTTTTCTAAAATTACAATGAAGTTTTTCTGTAGCTTTTTTATTACATGTTAGCATGTATACTCTACAAAGTTGTATTAGTACCATTTCTATTTTTTTCCACTAATACAAGATATCAAAATGGTCTACTCGTACTCAATTTAGTTAAAATAAAAATTCCAATATATTTAGGGATGTTTGTTTTAGATAAAAGTGATTAGTATTTGTATAAATTTAGTAAATTACAATAAAATATTACAAATAAATTGTGATATCCTCAAAAGATCTAGCTAAAACAAATATTCCCAATAATATGCATATCAATATTCAGGACTATAATATGCGTATCAATATTCAGGACTATGATCATTTTACCAACAAACACTCCCAGTAAAATGCACAATGATCTTTGTAATGGACACCTTTAAATCATTATTAGACTAATTTGAGCTAACTTGTACTTTAAAGAGTGGAATTTATACCACTTAAGCTGTTGCGTATCCAAAGCTTAAATCTAAAATTTTTGGTTAAACTAAAACAATTCGTTACTAATTGATCTAAGTCATCGATTATTAGGTTGCAATTTTTGAGTTAATGAAATGAGTTGGTTCCAATTAAAAAAAATGCAAATGAGCACCTGAAAAAAAAAAAAAGAAAGCTCGGCTGAAGGAAAGATGGGTAGGTGCTAATTTGGAGTGTAATTCAAGAGGAAACAGCTCGCAACAATGAAAAGTGAAACAGAAATACTGTTGATATGTACACAGTACAACAGGGTTTTGAACACAGAGCCCAGTAAGTAAAGCCGAGAAATGCGGATTAAATGAATTCACATCCAACTCGGTTAAAAAGGACCCGTTAAGGAACTATCCTTACTTACTCATACATGTGGCATTTAATCAAGCACCACTAAATTTAATTTGATTTAATTTTTTTCCATTTTATCATTAATCCTCCTAATCAAACGGTCACTCAATTGTTTAACAACTATGAATATATAATATTTTAAGAATATATAATCTTTTAAATATACAATATATTTATTTGTAGAGTACTTATTAGAGTATAGTATGTTAGAGTTTTTAAAAAAATTTAATTAGTAAATTATCATTATTGTTTTTATTTATAATTACTTTTAAATTATAAAATTTTTTAAAAAAGATAAAAATTAAAATTTGACTTTATTTTATATAAAATAAAAAATTATATTATTTTTATTATTTAAAAATATATAAAATTTTATATGTTATATATTAAATATAAAATATATTACGTTATCAAACGAGCTAGTTATGTAGATGGAGGAGGGTAAGTAGGTTGGATAGGCCACCTTTTCATGTCATGTATTGCCTTTAAAAGTCTTAAAACACAATTTTTAAGGCTTCTAATCACTCCACATCTAACGTCATTTTTAATCATAATCACTAAAATATAATAATTATAGTAAAAAAATTCAATTCATTTTATTTTAATATTAAATTTAATATTTTAAATATTATTCCTCTTCACCATTTTTTATTTAATAATTTATATCTATATTTTATAATTTTATTTATTCTATCAATCAAAAATATATTTTAATATTTTTAATAACATAAATATTAAAAAAATATTCTTGTAATGTAATACTTAAAATAAAATTGAATAAAAATATATATTTTTGTTTATTTTAAGTTTTACATATAGGAACATTAATAAAATACTATAACATTGACTAGATATCAAAAGTATAACATAATTCAAGATTAAATTATTATAAATGTATTATATTTTAAATTTGCATAACATATCACTTGTACAATTTTTTTTAATTTTTTTCATATATATTATATTTAACTATTATCTATAAATAAATTAAAGTATTAATTGACTCCAAAACAATTTTTTATTATGTATTTAAAATTCACTTTTTATACAGTAATTAAACTAATAATTAACATTATTTTGTAATTCAGCACAAATATAAATTCAAAATAGAAATACGTTATTAATAAAATAATAAAACAAAAATAATTAATTCAAATACAAAATTATTTTAAACATAAAAAATAAAAATAAAAAGTACAAAAGGACAAAATTGGTATTGCAATAGTAGAACACCAAATTTGTAGCAAACACCTATTTGGTGTACAATTTAGTGCACGGTTGGAGTTGAAAATTTGCACCAAATTGGTGCACGGTTGGCGAGGCCTAATTTTACCATTTCTGGAAAATTTTGGTTCATAACTAATCTTTAAGTGGCACATAACCCATATGAAATCAGTTGTTGAAATATAATGATAGTATTAATATTTAAAAATGAAAGTTCTATCTGGAAGTGTAATGTAGAAAAATTGTTCTTGTTCATCAAACAAGAAAAGTGTAAATACACAAGGAGAACTAGGAATAGGCTTAGCAATTCCTATACAATAATATGATCAAGACACAGACTATTATATGTGCTGCTTCCAACATGATTTTGTGTGGAAGCTCTGGTTTTACACATTTGAAATATAGCAATAGGTTCCACAATAAGAATGCAAAATGTTAGTTTTTCTTATCCAATCAAAGTTATATTTCTCTTTGATTGATTTAATGGCTTCACAAGAAATCTTTAATGCTGCCGACTATGCTGAACCTTGAAGATAGTCTTCGTTGAACGTGTGAATTTGATCACAATTTGAGTATTATTTTTTTTTTTGCTTTACTCTGCCTGCCCACCTTTCTTCACAAAAGAAAGGTTTTCAATTGCGGATAAGTAGAGCCTTTCCGCTACTACAGTAGAAATGGGAGATGTTTCTGGGATTGACAATTGGAGGAGGATAATGAGGGTGAAGAATCCTGACAGAATTCGGAAAGCTAAGTTGATCTGTAGCAGCTGAAGGCGTAGCAATTGGTGAAGGGAATCCTGATGATGCTGCACTAGAGAAGACATGCAGTGGATTTGAGCTGCCGTATGGGCCCTGCATTTGGCATGACCAAGTCGGTAGTGGTTCCATCTCCGTCGTCTTCTCTATTGCTCTTTCCTGGAAACAAAATATAGACGAGACGACTCTTTAAACCACAGTTTAAATGACAAATTAAATGCTACTTTTAAGTGATGACCAATAAAATGACTATAAACAACTCGTGTTGCAAATGACAGGAAGAGCAGATTTAAAAAGAAATTACTACCTTGTGGATGGGAAAGTAATTGGAATGTCCAAAACCCCAAGGAGGGTACATAGATGACATTGCTGGGACATGAGGCAAATGACCTTTTAGAGGTCTCGGAGCAGGGTTCAAGATCTGCAGAAAACCATAAGAGTAGCTGAATCAGAGACCATAGTCAACCTTTTGGGCCATTCAAGACAAACCCAAATATTTACACCAATGACGTCACATTGAGATATAAAATATGAGAAAGTCAAATATAATTTCAGTTTACCCTTGGTCCCCTGTCGGTAGACAAATGAGACCAGCCACCTCTGTTGTCTTCCTTTTGGGTATCAGATAGATCAGGAGGAGCAATCCCCAAGTTAAGGTCAAGAATTTGGCTGCCATCTAAATTAAAAGAAATTCATGGTAAATTGATACAGAAAGTCGGGCCAATTGATTAATTAAGAATTTCATCCCATTAAAATAAGCCAAACCAATCTCAAACAACAAGCAGTACCTCCATTATTGACATCAGATGTAATCTCTCATTCATATGAGCTTGGCTCGAAATTGGTGACAGCTTCCCTTCCATTGCATTTTATGGCAGCCTTTTCATAAGCCCTAATTACAATTAAAAAAAAGTTTAAAAGAGAAATCACAATGCTGGTTGGAAGTAAAAATACACAACTGGTTGTTTAAGAAAGATCCAATTTGTGATGCTGAGACCTTGCGGCTTCTATCTCACTATCAAACAGCCCAAGATAGACGTACCTGCAACCATAAACAAGCCAGGTTCATAGCTCATTTCTTTCATTAATCATTTAGCGCAAATTGTAAAAATCAAAGGCATAAAACAGCAAGACACGACCAAGTATGTAAAGAGTTGCTCACTTCTTGCCCAGAAATTGACCCATACGAGCCTCCCATCGGCCACATTTGTGCAATGTTACTCCTCTATATTTCGAGCTTCCCCTGGAGAAGCCAGTACTCTGTCTCCGCAGAATATGCACAAATTCCTCCTTGGTAAAATCACTCATCTGCAAATGAAACAAGAACCAATCATCATCATATAAAAAGGGGGAAAAACTGAATCCAGTTGACAATGTCAATAGGCCCAACCTGCTTAATGTCCTCATCATAATCACTGACATCAAAGTTGATATCAGCATCAACTCCCCTAAATTTGATCGCAGCTCGATCATACGCCCTGCAATTAATCAACGGAATCCAAAATTCTAACACTGTTCTTCGAATTCCAAACAACAGAAACTAACATTACAAAATCAAATTCCATCATTACCTCGCTGCAGCATGCGCAGTATCAAAACCTCCTACAATAAAGACTCAACGTAAGCACAATAAAGATTCAACACAAGCAACAACTAATAACATATTTACGTATTAAATAGCAAATTCAATGTTAATGACTGTTCTCACCCAAGTAAACCTGCTTCCCGCAATCCCTACAGAAGAGAAAACAAACAAAAAATGAAAATGATGCAAGAAAAAAAAGAATTATCAAGTAAAAACTAGTTAAAATATCCAGAAATAATAATAACTGAAAAACTAACCAAATATGAGACTCCCATCGACCGGTTCTCCGATAAAACGTGATGCCACGATACTGTGAGCTACGGGAGCGGGGGCCACGTCGGCTCTTCTTAACCTGAGGCCTATGCTGAGAGCGAACAACGAATTTCTGCCTCGCAGGTGCATCGAGATCCAGCCACGTGGACTGCACTGGAAACAGCTCCATAGTAGGGTCGGTTACGGGATCTTCGGCTTCGGCGACCGTTTTCGAGTTGGATAAAAGTCCGAAATCGTAGGTGAAAATGTCGGCGTTTGAGCAGGAGTCTTCGTCCCCGGTAGTGCAGTGGTCGGCATTGACGACGGACGACGAATTGAAGCTTCCAGAACTCTCCATTTGGTTATTGCCGGAAAGTTCGAGAACAACAGCAGTGTTGTTGTTGTCATTCTCTTCATCTCCCGCCATTTGGCATGGTTCGACACTCAAGTTAAGATCCAAAACCATCTCTGCTTGTCCTTTTCTATTATTATTACTACTAATTCTTCTTTGTTTTCAGTTATCTGATCCTCAGGTTCCAATCGAGACGCGGTTACCGGTTTCAGGAGAAACTAAAACGACGTCAGAGAATCATTCGGGTAACGGAATAGTGTACGGAAATAACTAACGACGGCGTTTTTGGAGGAGAGGTTCTTCCATGGAGGGTTATGGTGGAGTGAGTGTGTGAAGCAAGTGTTGGTGGTGAGTGCTTGATGATCGCGAGAGAGAGAGAGGGGTCCGGGGAGTTGTGTGAAAAGGTGGATGGGACGTCTGACAGAAATATAGGAAGCCAAATTAAAATTAAATAAAAAATTATTTTTATAATGTAACGGAAAGGAAAATATCTGTTTTTGAGGCGTGTCAATGTGGGCCGTTGATTTTGTTGACATGGGAATGATCGTCCATCAAATGTTTGTTTATTTTTTCACAAGACGGTCCACGTGATTTTGTCATTAACATTTTGGAGTTGAGTTTGGTAATTTTAAAAATTGAGAGGGATAATTTTGTCAAAGAATATTGTTCTCGAAAATACAGTTCTTTTTAATGGGACAATTCTTTTTAATTTGTCTTAAATGATACGCACATAATTTTTCTAGCTATTCTTAATTGTCCGTGAAAGTCGCATAAGTAGCTGCAATATAATAGTTCTAGTGGTGAATACTATCGTTGATGTGTGAAGTCTGAGGTTTGAGTCGCATGGCACGCAATATAACACTTCTTTTTAAGTGAGTTGAAGCAAGACTAAAAAAAAAAGAAAAGAAAGTTGAGTTAAAATGGCTAAAAGTAAACCTTGACCCTTTTTAACTTCACTAGTTGATGCAACATAAAGTTGATGTGTGAAGTCCAAAAAAAAGACATTTCTACCTATTCTCAAAATTATCATTGCTAAATAATAAACGATAAAGAACTAAAACTATAAGAAGTAGCCAAGGGCAAGGCCAAGGCCCAATCGCCTCCCAACACAACTTGGATTGCTTCAAGGTGAGCATAGAAGCATAATCAAAATTCAAAGTACTGCAGTGTCGTCGCCATTGACGCCAACGGCTCATCCCGAGAAATAGAGCTTGAGGAAGA
>CAODLS012924187.1:0-12676 GCA_948243855.1 Flueggea neowawraea
TTTGTTTTGCTTCTTGGGCAACAGATTACAGAAGTTCATACGGATCAGGGGCAGTCATTTTAGATGATTGTAACTTCCATGAATCAGTAAATCTTGAAAGTTTTGATGTCGACAGAACTTTAACTATGGTTAGTGTGAACGATTTGATGAAAAATGTAACTCACAATTTTCTTTTGTTTGGTAATTGATGCTAAAGATATATAGTTTTCTTCTGATTGATAGCACCAGATGGCGAATTTTCTGTTATGAACTACCGCATGACTCAGGAATTCAGGCCTCCTTTCCGCATTAACACATTGATTGAAGAAGTTGGATTAATGAAGGTGAGTTTGAGCATTTTACAATGAAACTTTGTGGTTACTCATCCTTGCCAACAGAAAAGGAATAAAAGAATTTGAAACAAACCTCATCATTTTCTCAGGCTGAAGTTATTATTAAAGTGCATTCTGAATTCTCCTGCAGCATCACTGCCAACAATGTGATTATAGAGATGCCACTGCCAATGTATACCACCAGGTCTTGTGCTTACACGACCTGATATTTGGAGAAGGTACAATGCACATTACTCGTATTAGTAGCCAAACTTGCTCCTTAGCTTTCAGCAGAATGCTTTCACTTTCTGTTTTGTTTACTTTATTAGTATATATTCATGAACATTGGGAACTGATATGGATAAATTTGCAGGGTTAATTTTGAGTTGGAGCCTGGAGCAGTTGGAAACACCACTGATTTTAGGGAATCAAATAAGAGGCTTGAATGGGGTTTGAAGAAGGTAATACCTTTCTGCTGGTGTACGATGAGTACTTTCTATATCAATTTTTCAGTTACATCAAATGACGAATTGTTACTCATAAATGCAATATATTTTAGATTGTTGGCAGATCCGAACACACACTTCGTGCAAAGCTGACATTTTCACTGGAGATGAAAGGTAATAGATGTTTATAGCTCAATTGGTTGGTACAGACTATACAGTAGTGAGACCAGTCTTAATCATCCTGGTGTATGAATGAACATATTATTTCCGTGCAGGAAACATCACCAAGGAAGCTGGACCAGTTAACATGACCTTCACCATACCTATGTACAATGCCTCAAGACTTCTGGTAAGCTGGTCATGCCAGGGCTTCACAGGCTCAACCTACTCTCTGTTTTCTTTCTTTCGTTTGTTCTTTTTCTTTCTTTTGTATGATGAGCCTTTGGACCACAGGTTACAACAAAGTAGGCAATACTTGGAATTTCTGCAACTTAAAGCCCCCATCACCCTAAATTAATTTTTTCGCAATGTGTAGTTTAGTAGTTTACATATGTGCAAATTAAAATCTCCCAAATTTTCGGAAGTTTTTGTATAATGTTCATAATCTGTTTGATGATGTTGAAATGCTCATCCATTTCTTCGTGCAGGTTAAATACTTGCAAATACAGAAGAAATCAACCCATAATCCTTATCGATGGGTAAGATATGTCACTCGGGCAAATTCCTATGTTGCTAGATTATAATCTTACCTTGCTGTACTTATCTTTTGATTTACCAGACGTCTTTAGAAGCTTAAATAAACAAGAAATCTTTATCCTTCTGTAGATTACTTTGGACAGAAAATTAGCTTAATTTATTTAGTAAGACCTGTTTCTCATCGACCAAGCTCTTCATTGTTCTGCTGAAGTTGAGTAAATGGTCTGCAGTGGTTTCACTTGAGCATGCATATATACAATAGCTGTTTCCCTTGTCAAAAAATCTAATTTTGCATTTCATGGCTGCAAATTATTGTGCTTCATCTGTGTGATGCATTGTTCGTGCCCCTGCATTATAAAGAGATTCAGGCTTGTTCTTTTGGGGATGGTTGTCATAGGTAAAGTCTGAACAGAATTTCGATTCATTAAGATCTCCTAAACACCATGGTCGTTTTGGCCATTAGGGCATATATGCCTGTAGAATTAAATTTATTTTGAAGCGAACTTGATTCTATTTTTATCTTCAAAGTCAACAATTTACGAATTAATAAAGAGTAGGACGGCTTATTAATCTATATGTTATTATCCTTGAAATAGGAGTAAACAAATTGCTCTTAGCAAAGTAGATTCTAAAAATAGGTTGGCTATAAAGCTAGTTTCATAACATAACAAGGAAATATTCTTACTTTGCCAAAAAAAATTTGATGTCAATTCCTTGATTTTTCTTGACATGAAATCAGTGTTTTAAAATCCGGCCCGGATATTGACTCTAACAGGGGACCTGGTTACGGGGTTGCTGGTTTAACCAACGGCTCACTGGTTGAATTGTATAAATAAAATTATATATATATATTATAAATTTCTATAATTTAATATTGTAACTTATCAAAAAAAAACTTAATATATTGTATATGTGACAATAGTTTTTTTTTTTGTTTTTTTGTTTGCCAAAGGTGACAATAGATTGAATCAAATTAATTTGATGGGCTAACGAATCGGATGGGTGATGGTTTTGAAATATGCAAATCGACAGTTTGGGAGTTCGGTTTATGATTTCTAGTTTTTCAAAAATCAAAACAAATTAGAACCGAACCGGCCGACTATCATATTTTTATATGTGAAGTTGTTAAACCAAACCCACCAAAACAAAAACAGCCACTCTAGAACAAACCAGGTTTCTCTGCAATCAAACCCTCGTTTCCCTTGTCATTCCTTTCCTTCTTTCTTTTCCTCCGCCGTCACTTTCACAGTTCACATTTTCTTCTCTTGTTCTTCATCTTACACATACAGAATACAGCCTTTCATTAATAGGTGGTTTTGTTGCATTTTTTTTGGTGGTTTTTGTGATTCAAAATCATATTCTTCCATTAGGAGTCAAGAGTTGTCTTTTTCTCAGATAAGTGGTGTTTCACAGAACAGCCCGGGTCACTGGTTTAACTGGCCGGGTCATTGGGTCTCTATCCGGTTGATGCACAACCGGTCCGGACCGAGTTTTAAAATACTGCATGAAATATATGCAATTAATATTTGCTTTGGGAATTCGATGCTTAGTTCCATTGATCTATCGAAGCCTCTTTCCTTTTTCGTTTAATAAATTATTTCTGGTGATGTATTTTTTACTTGTTAAGATCGACAAATGGAATCTTATTTAATCATTTCAATAGGGGAAAGTTCGTTGAAACTGTAAATCATTGAAGGATTAAGAAAGCATTATACAATTAATTAACCACCCTTAAAGGTTAGTTAAAAAGTTTTAAGACCATAAATCAAATGTCATGAATCATTAGGTGGCTAAATATTATTAGGGGGAATTACAGGCATGTGCTTGTTGTCGAGTATAGTCTGGAAGCGGAATTAAGCTATGTTTAGCTTATAGAAAAGCACTGGTTACACCCCTTTTCTGCCTTTTATTGACGTGACTAAAGCTAAGAGCCCCCATGGATGGTGGAATCTTGGATTGTCAAGTTGTAAGATTTTGTTACTCAAAGCAATGGATATTGTACATTGTACATAATGAATGATTAGCAACAAATTTTTTCGACAAGTCGAGAAAAGAGATTAGAGAATTGCGGAAAAGAATACAAAACCATACGGATAAAGCAAATGCAATGGATGTAGAATGCTAACATTTCTTCTTGTAACAACCGATTGAATATTGGGTTACTGTACTACAAAAAGTCAAAGAAAATGACATGTTTAATATCCAATTATATATGAATTAAAATGTAAAAGATATAACAGAATAATTTCTTTTCAGTTCTTGGTAAAAAAATATTATTTATAGTCCGCCCTGCTGAATAAATATTTTCAGATGTAAAATTTATCTCTGGATTATTTCTGACCCAAAATTGAAAAAGTAAAGATCTACCTTAGAAAGAAAAGAGT
Source organism: Flueggea neowawraea (assembly GCA_948243855.1). Taxonomy (NCBI): domain Eukaryota; kingdom Viridiplantae; phylum Streptophyta; class Magnoliopsida; order Malpighiales; family Phyllanthaceae; genus Flueggea; species Flueggea neowawraea. Next base: position 3,838 of record CAODLS012924187.1, read on the forward strand.
AAACAAAAAAAGGTAACATTTTGGCAACTGATAATTAAGTCTCCAAACCACCAAATATAGATATTCCTCTGGATGAATTCTTATACCGAACAAGTGGTTGCCGGACTAGTACTTCTTGTTGAAGAGTGAAGACATTTTAGGTGTGCTCTACCTCTCTTTCTTGGTAATGACTCGTCCAGCAAAATTAATATTTGGTCATCCAATGAAGCCTTTCAAATGAATATATTGGAGAATAATATTTTAAATCAAATTCTCAATCTTTTAATACTGAAATTGACTGTAATATCAATGAACCACAAAGTTCGACATGTTGTGTGAACTATAAAGGACTTTATATATATATATAAACATATTTTTCTAGTGAAATTAGTAATTTCGTATTTAAGTTCAATCCATATTAAGACTCAATGCATTTTTGGAAAACAAAAAAAAATGTGAATTCATATTTAATGTCGTCATTTAAAAAAAAAGGTATTAAGTGTCATGGGATGTGTACGGAAAATGGCCTGCAAATATGTGCCGAAGGTGAGCTTATAAAAAGCACATGTATGCACACTTTCTTCTTTGTCTTGTTTCTGCTTCTTAGAGGAATCTGATGGTACCATAACCCCATATCCATCCACAGATCTCTCTCTGCCTCTCTCTCCTCTATTTCCTTCTTCATTAACTAATCCAACCATGCTAGTATCACCTGAACTTCCTGACTGTTGCCACACAAACCCACCTCTCTTGATCCCTCCAATCACCCCTACTCCAAACCATTCTCTCTATCTCTCCAATCTTGATGATCAGAAGTTCCTTAGATTCACCATTAAGTATCTTTACTTGTTCCAGAAATCCGTGAGCTCGGATAACTTGAAATGTTCGCTGTCTAGACTTCTTGTTGATTACTACCCATTAGCAGGCAGGTTGAGAACTTCCACTCTAGATGATCAGAAGCTTGAGATTGATTGTTGTTGTGAAGGTGCTGTGTTTGTCGAAGCTTTCATGGACATCACTTGTGATGAGTTCCTCCAACTTTCCAGTAAACCAAACAGGTCGTGGCGAAAGCTCCTTTATAGAGTTGAAGCTCAGAGCTTCTTGGACATTCCTCCTCTTGTAGTTCAGGTTTGGGTTTTCATTTCTTTATTCTTTTCAGTTCTTTCTATACCTGCCTATGTAACCATCCTCTCCAACTTATAACTTTTTAATTAGGACCTTATATTAATTAGGTTGTTCTCTGCTGAACTTCTTGTTCATTTTGGTGATATTTGTTCCAAGCATATTGTAAAAACATGTTACTATTCGATTATACTGTAACGATAAAAAATGTCAATCGCACTTTTTTAGCTGTTCAATCATTATTCTACTGTCCTTCAAAAAAAAAAATCTATTATTCTACTAATTTACTATTGCTTTTGTTACCTACCATTCAATTTATCCTTAATAAAAAGAGTAAATTAGGAAACATATTAATTAATATAAGACTGAAATAATTTAGGAGGAAGAGGATGAAGATTCCCAATTAGCTTACTACTGCAAAATCTTGTGACATTACCGATTATAGACAAATGTATACTTGGATGAGTATGTGATCTATCTCTTTCAGATCGTACGTGACCCGACCCCTCCCAGACAGTGATGTTGCCTTCCCAGCTAACATAAAACATTCTAAGTTTGGCCTGCCACTCCGCCACCACCACCACCACCACCTTCCTGGCTTCCTTTCCTCTTCTTTTATTATCATATAACGACTCCGTTTTAATCCCCTTCCACTAGCCTTGGCTTACTTAAATTAGCACTTCTTGAGAAATTGAAGAATTATTGTGGTTAAAGTTTCATTTAACTCTATTCTTTCTTTCAACCAAACAATAATATTTTTACAATTTTTAAATAAGTTACATTTCTTTAATACATTTTCTTAATAACAAACTGAAGGAATTGGGTACCCGTTTAACAAATAAACAGTATAAAAAATAGACGGTTCAAGTTACTTACCTCGATTCCGGCGGAAGCATAGCAGCTGCAGAACCAGGTTTAGATGTTGGTCTCGCGAGCAAACCACGATCAGATAATCGACAGGAGTGCTCGGCTCGTTCGCAGTCTAGATGCCACGCAGATCGATACCATCGACAGACGATTCACGGTGCAAGGAGATGGAGGAAGGAAGATAGAGGGAAGAATGAGGAAGGGGAGAAACATTTTCTCCCTTCCTCCTTTTTTTCTTTTCTTCTCCTCCTCTCTTTTCTTTCTTTCCTTTCCTTCTTACTTTCTCCACCCTTTTCTTTCTCTACCCTTTCTCTATTTATAGGCAATCAAATGGGCCTTCATTGGGCCCATTATAGGTCTTATGGGCTCATGAGCCTAATGATCTCAACTCAATTGGTCTCGGTTTACGGTCCTGATTTACACCTTGACCGACCGGTTCGATTCACCCGTCATAGGCGGACCGTTTTTTCCAACACCCTGTATTTTCACCATTTGAAAACATTTTTACTACTACTATTCGAATTTTGATGAGAACCAACTTAATGCTGTTTAACCAAACAACAACCAACAACAATAATCCAAACAAAAATGTTAAGTCACACCATGGCGACAGATCATCATAATAATAATAAAAAAAAGAAAGTTAGCATTTTAAAAATGACTGTCCTCCAAAAATGTATTGTAATTTGTAAATGCATCACGGTTGAGCTTTCTGAAAGAGAAAAGTGGTGATATATTTCTCTGTCACTTCAGCTGGTGTCGAATAACAGTGTTCTAATAAAAAATTTCCAAACAGGGCTTAAAATGAAAGTCAAATATTGAAGTGGATATAGTTATAAAAAGATATGCAGGCTCTTTAAATGAAGCTCACATTATTGAGAGGCTTTAAGGGGTTATGCTCTATAGTTGTTGCTTTCTTTAACTTCCTCCATGCCTAGAATCAACAATGAATGAGTGGACAAGTTCGAGATGTGAGCTTCTTCTATGGTCCAAAAGTTGAACAAAGAATGCTCTAAATCGGCGCGTCTTTTCTTTATGAAATTATTCAAATGATTCACTCCATCCCTTGTGTCTACGAAAAAAAATGGTTTTTCTACATTGGATATTGAGATTTTGTTGTGAACCCAATGTTCCGGGAAACAAACAAAACTGTATTTTATGTGTGTTCCTGGGACTACAACTTTCAAATGTTTTTCAAGTACAATGGCTCCATTTATTGCACAGCACAACAGAGGTAAAATTATAAACAAAAAAGAGTGCATTTTATATTTTCCCTGGAATTATCAAAAAGTAGGAAATTTGAGATTGAGCTCAGAGTTCCACACGATGTGATGGCGATCAGAGAAATATAATGTTTAGGAAATTACAAAGAGGATTGAATTGAAAAGGAAGTAGAGCGGCTCACCACACCACATAAAGCAAAAAATGGTCCAGGAGGCAGCCAGACATTGCCAGTTGATATGGACCAATCCTCATGACCCAACATCCAAAACTGCAATCTCTCGACTGCTTCCAAATTAACATTAACACAAGGGCCCAAAGATCAAGCTTAACAGCGGTCACCTAATGAAAAAGATGAAGTAATTACTATTAGGACTTAAAATAATCGAGTAGCGAAAAGAAAAAGTACCTAGTTCGGCCCAACATTAACGTTGGTGCCCTTTGGACGTTGTCAAAGGTCATATTCCATGCGGGTATCCAACAAGTTGTGCTGAGAGCTGGCAATATTACTACCCCTGTGGTTAAAGTTGTGGCCTTTTCATGCAAGCCACCGTGTCCACAAGTCATCAAGTGTCTAAGTCCTGGTTTGCAGCCATGTACATCTGAGTTTGGCCGCACAACTTCCAGCGGAGCTGTTCATTTATATATCATCAGCAATGGACCAAACAACCGCTTAATGTGAACTCAATTCAATATATCAGTAAAACAGAAGCAGTTGAAGGAGAACAACTTTGTTCATTCAATACGATTCATTAATATTAGAACTCACTCCCCCACACCAATCAGCTGCGAAAGGGCCATCCTTGGAAAAGGTAATTACTTTCCTCAGGCTCAGGGCACACAATTATCAGATATCAAGTGTCATGCTTCTCCTGAAATGTACATATTAGGACTATTTCATACAGCAAAGTTTCCATAAGAAGCAGAATAACATGACGAACTTAAAAGGGCTTCTGGAACAGCATAGAACATAAAGAACGAGATCAAACTTACACGACTGAGGCTCTTTCAGTCCTTGCAGGTGGAAATAAACACCCTTAATCAATTCAACTGCAGGTTAAGATGGAATGAATGAAACTCATTTTCTAAAAAATCCTCTCCTTTGACACAAACCTGTCTCCAAGCTATGGACAACTCACTTCATTCAAATTTTTATAACGAGTGGTTAAAAAGGAAATGTGACTTCGAAAATGGTCAGATAAATTCTACAACTTGAGAACATTATCAATGTTTAAATTCCTGACTTGTGACACTACATTGCACATCTAAGAAGTTGCAAATTTCAAAACAAGAAAGGCCTCTCAAGGCATGAAACCCGCTGGGCGAGTGAGACATTTTGGACCTCCCAGATGTTAACATTCCAAGCTTGAGCTATCTCAAACTTGGTAGTTTACTACTACTCCCATTTAGCGCAGCTGTACAAAGCAAAAGAAAGAGGGCGCTGCACATATAAGATTTCATTTTAGAATGTGTCATATTAGACACAAATGGTAATGATCATTTACATACAACCTGGATTAAAGTTCAGATAATACCAATTCAAATGTATGCGGAAGATAAAGATAACTCACATCCATCTGCCTATTAAGCTTTGCTTCAAGGCTAAGTACAAGGCATAAAGTGAAATTGAAATGAGCAACCAACTAAAGCATTAATGAATATCAAATCTCAGACATAAACCCAATGGACCTTAGGCGCCATGAATTTCCACTTTGATAATAGAAATTGAAAATCTGAAAATGAGGAATCTCAACTCTAACAAAAAGAACCCTAGAAACTAAACAGAACCTAAAAATTAGACAAACAAAGGCCTTGTGTTGGCAGTCAAAAGAGAGCGCAAGTTGTAAGATAAATGGGTTGCCACAAAATAGTTGAAGCTTCGTGAAAAGTTGCGAAGTCGTAGAAATAAAAGGACATTGATAAAGAAAAGGCACTACATTAGAAGAGAATTCATATTAAGTAGGAACTTACTGCTGATCCATGGCGGTTCAGCTGCTCTGCTGGAGTAGTTACGGACCTTAATACAATCAAGCTGAAGACTTTGCTCGCAGTCTCAAAGGGTAAATAAAATAAAAGAATTTCGAAGTTTGTGAGCTCCCGCCTCTGCTAACGCTATAGATAAAGCGCCACATAATATACAGACGTCAGCGAACGACAGGTCGTTGCCCGCTTCGGAACGCCGTTACAATGATTCTCATTCTTCTGTTCTGCTAACATTTGATTAGTCGCTACTAGTTACATATCCGTAATGGGGATACAATTTATAGAACTAATTCGACACAGAAACAATCATACTTCTACTTATGGGTCAGCATGCCCGAGCTGATAGTTCTGTAGAGTCTCTTACACTATGTTTGGATGAAGGATTGAGGAAGTTTTTGAAGGCTTTATAAGATTTAGAAATTACTTGGGAAAAGCGTGTGCTATCAACCTAACCGAGTCAGCATTCCGCACTGAGCTGGTGCCATATTATACTTGTATACAATCAGGCAGCATTGAAGACTCCAAAAGTGTCGCGAGAAATCTAAAAGGGCTGCACTGAGAAGGCACCGTTTTATATGGTTTTCACTAACAATGAGAGAATAAACAATCAATTCATGCACTACTGGTCTAGTCATGCAGCAGTTGAGAACCACCGAGAAATAACCATACAGAAACTCTCAGATTTGAACAATATGATAGAAGAATTGAAAAATGCTGATTCATTTCTACCTCTTTTAAGTGCACAAGAAAAATGATGTTTATCAATGCTATGTGACACAAATATCGACTCTGAATTCTTTCAATACAACCAAGACTCAAAACTTATATTAACTTAATACACCACACTACTAGACCACCCCCAATAGCAAACCTCTTCAATTCAACCAATCTAACTTCTACAACACTTTCTTGGTAAAAGCCCAAAACATCAAGCACTGCTTCTTACCAAAACACCAAGCAATGCTACCTGCTTAACTTCATTGCAACTGATACTCTTTTACCATCCCCTTTCTTATTCCGACACTGTAGTACTGACTGACTGACTATCGAGGCTCCTTTTCATCCACATTGGACTCCAGAGCAGACAGTAACCAGACACAAAATGCCATTACTAGACCCGACTTGACCCCAACATACTTGCCAACAGCGACCACGGACTGCTCCTCCATACCAAACAACGGATCCTGCAATATCATCAAACCTATCAAGTTAAACTTTCAAGCAAAATAATTTTCTCCTAACACAGAGAGATTAAGTTTAATTCAAGCTCAACTATATCAGATCTCCAAAGACAAAGATTACAGTCATAAGGAAATATAAATTCTCAGCTAACCTGCATGTTGAGATGAAGAAAATTTATTAAATAATTACAGAAATTGTTAGCATAGCATACCTTCAGCCAAAGTTGAACCCACCAGACGGAACAGAAACGTCATTGCCACCAAAATTAAACCCTTGCTGGGAAGCATCACCTGAAGGCAATGTATCATCATCTTCTTCCAACCAATAAGTCTCAAGAATTTTTACTGCCTTCTCATAGATCTCATTGTTATCATGACTCTGTAGATTTTCAATCTTTTCTAGTCCTTCAGCATCATCGATCATCTGGGCATAGAGATTAACATCTCCACTGTTCCCTGCGTTTTTCTCAGATTCCCCAACCTTCAGAATGTTTTCTAGTCCTTCAAGACATACTGTGACAATTCTTGGATCAGGGCATACAAGGAGATCACACAGTGGTTTTATGCACCCCTGACTTACCAAAAACCTATCCACCAATACATTGTCAATCAGTTTGCAGAAGATAAATAAGAAAGCCAAATGAAATATACCATTAAAATAACTGCTGAAAGAATCATGTAACGACATACTTGATTTGCTCAGGGGTGCCACCAGAAGTAGCATTTGAAATTGCCCACGCAGCTTCTTTTTTAATGTCAAACTCAGCATTTTGAAGCAAATTTACAAGAGGTCCAATTAGACCAGCCTCAATAACAGCCTACAGTATTTAAAAATAATCAAGTAAGTCCAACATTACAGAAACTCTCAAAGCAAGGGAAAGAAGACAACAAAGCAGAGCTCAAGTTGTACAGTTGGTATCCATGCTTCCTTGGGACTATCAACAGAGTAAAAGAACCAGCCTAGCATAAAGCATGACAGTCCAATATACGGAGTTACCTGAATCTGTTCCTTGTTTCCAGCTGTAATGTTAGAGATTGTCCAGCAGGCCTCTTTCTTAATGCTCTTTTTGTGATTATGAGTCAACAAGCTCAGAAGGCATGGAAGTGCGCCATAGCTAATTACACACTGAGGAAAATAAACACATCAAATTGGATTAGCTTTGATACAGAAGATGAATATGATATTTTTTTTTTTAAAAATGCTGACATGACAGTCACGTCACGTCACCACAAACAAATGTGTTCTCAAACCTTTTAGACAGGTTTCCAAAGCAAAGACCCTTCTTTTAACAGTTACAATATGGGCAACAATAAAGTATGCTTTATAATCAGTTATGAATATCATGATTTCCAATGATTGCCACCAAGAAGAAAACATCATATCATACTTCCACTGTGATAAATTTTCAAGCCTTACCTGAGTCTGGAGATCATCACCAGTCACAATATTCCCAACCGTACGAAGAGCAGGAACAAGCACTGAAGGAGACGGATGCCTGAAAATATAATGTTAAACTTTCCCATGCAAAACAAGGCAAGATTAAACAAACCAATAAAGAAATGCCACACTCACATTAAGAGCTCAACAAGACGGGGGAAGACACCAGCCTCAATGACAGCTTGGATTTTATCATTCGTACCATCAGAAAGATAAGACAGTGCCCAGCAGGCATCAGTTAGGACTTCTTCATCAGTTGAGTGAACAAGACGTTCAAGTGCTGGAAGTGCTGGTCTCACCTGCATATAAAATTCATTTCTCGTTCATGAGTTCCAAAGATATCCATAAAAAGATGGGTTTACACATTGATTGATGCCTAAACAAGGCATAAAAGAAGACAAACAACCTGCTCAAATGGAGGCTGTGGCTTTCCCCTACAGAAGTTTGAAAGTGTCCATGTGGCATTCCTTAGCATCGAAAGCTTTGAATGCTCATTCAGCTGAGCTAGCAATGGGATCAAGGCACCATGATTAAGGACAAGATCACGGCATTTGGGGGAGTCACCAGCAACATTTCCCAGTGCCCACACAGCCTGAACATTGAAGCAAAAGAGATTAGACTCACCAACCAAAGTCAAGCATGACTGTTAAAACAACATCCATACCAGGAAGATAAAAAGGCACAACTACACACCTGCTCCCGAACATCATCGCTTGGAGAACCAAGAAGCTTCACAAATATCGGAACTGCGCCATGATCAATCACCACCTTTGTATTCTCCGACGTTCCAGATGCAATATTGGTAAGAGCCCAAGCAGCTTCAAACTACACAAATTCCAATTATCAGTAAAAACATAAAGGAAAAAAATCTAGGTATCCAACAAATGCTGAACACTGTATTACTATCCAAAGCAGACCTGAAGCTGGGGGAAATCCTCCCTGACAAGAAACTCAACGAATCGGGGAACAACTCCAGACTGTATAACTTCCTCAATCGGAGGACTCCGTTCTGGCAATTATAATAAGTTCAGCAACGTACTAAGAAACC
>CAODLS012924519.1:0-13316 GCA_948243855.1 Flueggea neowawraea
CTAGTGAGCTTTTAGAATCTCATCTCTCAAATTTTATCATTGGTCTTCTTGTTCTGTTTTTTCACCAGGTTGATTTAGTTTATGTGTTATTGTAATGAAATTAATGTTTGGTTTGATTGTTTTTTTCAGGGGTGATTACAAGGGCGTCATATTCAAGTACTTCAAATGGCACTTATGTGTCAAAGAGGGTTATTAGTTCAGTTGACAGAGAAAAAATTGTGGCAGAGGATTGTTTCTGCGAGATTAATGGAAGAAATAATGGTAGTAATTCTAGTTTTTTCGCCACCACAAACATGATAGAACTTGAAGCATTTGATGATGAGTATGGTGGAGTAGTTGTAGATCCAGATTGTCTACCGGCTAATCCAGATGCTTTTGCTTCTATCCTTCATCTTTCTCTCTCACATTGGAAAACAAAGGCAAGTTTCCTTTTTTTCTGCTCTATGCTCACAAATTGGGTTCCAAGGTTCAGTTGGTCTTGATTTCATTTATTTATTTACTTATTTTATTAGAAGAGATTGAACCTGAGACGTTATGGTGGATAACACACACCCACTCACTTGAACTAGTCTCAAGTGGCGGTCTTGATTTCATTTATGATAGACCATATCTTTAGAATTATGTACTATTGCTGTTTAAGGTGGTTATTCAACATAGATATGTGATTAATTTGGGAATAATTGTCTATTTTGGCCGTAAGGCCTAGACACTTAGTACCGAAGACGACTCCTGTACCACTATGGTATTAAGAATGAAAATGATGAATTAATCTTGTTAATGTTTGTTTCTTTGATTTTGAATTTTGTAATATGATTGTCAATTTGTTTTAAGCATTTCAATTTTCTTCAATGGAGTTCTTGGCTTCTGCATTGATATTTAGCCCTGTGTTGATCCTCAAGTTGTTATATCATTAACTTCAGGGGAAAAAGGGAATTTGGCTCAAGCTGCCATTGGAAAGATCAGAACTTGTACCCATTGCTGTCAAGGTCAATTCTTACACTTGATTAACAAAACACTTTTCAATTCGTTGAACCACAAATTTGATGTCTCAACAAGCAACAGCATCTCTGAGATGGCTGACTCAATTTCCAGGCAGGTTTTGAGTATCACCACGCGGAGCGAGGTTATGTAATGATGACTTGCTGGATTCCTGAAGGACCTTCCATGCTTCCTGCAAATGCTTCACATCAAGTAGGAGTCGGTGGATTTGTCGTCAATGATAAAAATGAGGTATTTTTATCGAGGATTAGAAACAAGATTCTTTTCTGTTCATAAACATTTCGTAGATTCCAGTATATTCATCATTCAATAAGTTAGCTTGATGTGGAATCTTTTTGTAGTTTCAATGTAACCATTGTTGTTCTTTCTTGTGATTTTTTCTTAAGTTGCAACACAATGTGTTAAGAATGCAATCACCAGGTAATAACAACTAAAGAATTTTCATGTTCTGTTAATATATTGTAACTATCTCCAGGTTAACAAGCAAGCTAGAAATGTTAAGCAGTCCTTCCATACTTTGATTCATGATGTTCTATTGTTAATTTCGTGTCGTTGGTAAAGCTATTCTTATACAAGTATTTCTTCTGTGTAAATACAGGTTCTTGTGGTACAGGAGAAATTCTGTGCTCCATCGTGCTTTGGTCTTTGGAAAATACCAACTGGTTTCATCCATGAGGTACATAATTTTGATTTCAGACGTTTAACGAAAACAAAATCCAGATCTGATCTGTGAATTCTGAAATTATCAGTCGGAGGAGATTTACAATGGAGCTGTGAGAGAAGTCAAGGAAGAAACTGGTGTAAGCATCTCACACTCCATAAATACTAAGTTTATGACAATTATAAATCTTGCCAATGATGTCATTTTTTTTTTGGTTACAGGTTGATACTGAATTTGTGGAAGTTATAGCCTTCAGGTACTGGAAACTTAATTTTCTTGCAAAATTGCCAACTTTCAATTATTCAATGCTGCATCTAATGTACAATATAACTCTGGTTTCAGGCATGCTCACAATGTGGCCTTTGAAAAATCAGACCTGTTTTTTGTGTGCATGTTGAAACCCTTATCAACTCAGATCAGTCTTGATGATTATGAAATTCAAGCAGCTAAGGTTTGTATCTAAATTACCCTAATACATCAAGTTGTGCTTAATCTATTCATCTAGCATAATCTTTGCCTGCCACAAATTTTGGTTAACATCTACAGTTTACCACTTACTCATAATGCTTCTGACAATTAGTCACACCTGCTTTGTTGTTGGGAGACAAACTTCAAAGCTATAACTGTAAAGTTGATATCATTAGACCACTAATAAAGGGTTTGTTCATTTGTTCTCATTGTGAAGGTAAATTACATAACAAGAGAGATTAACAATCTTTTTAGAGACATAATATGTTTAAATAATAAATATGCCATTTGCATATAAAACTCTAAGCACCTTCACACAACATTATTCAAATAAAGAGACTCATTTATAAATTTTCATTCAAGTTGAGCTAAAAACAATAAAAACTTGCCTCGAGCTAAGGAAGTAACACTCTAGACCATAGTCTTGTTACAAGGCTATATTCATGCCTGCCATAATTGTACTTTGAGTTTTGTTTTTTACAAGTCATTTATTTGCTCTGGGAAGCATATTTTTGGTCTTTTCGTGCAAAAGTTGACTCCAATATTAATTAACTACAAGCTCATTGGTGATTGTACTTGACTTGGAAATTAAATTTATATATCTTGAAATTAAGAAAGAAATCTCTCAATAGTTAATACCAAAATGGTCTAACCGTTCCTGGAAAATCATATAAATTTGCCTACTCTTTGAGCCCTATTTTTTGTTGTTACAGTGGATGCCACTGGTGGAGTTCGTGGAGCAACCACTGATTCAATCAGACAAAATGTTCAAGAAAATCATAGACATATGCATTGCTCGAATGGGAAAACGTTACTGCGGATTATCGGCACACCAGGTTGTCTCCAAATTTGATGGCAAACAATCTTGTCTGTACTACAATGTCGTCGATAACAATCAAAACACCAACTGCATAGGCAATTGAAGCCATCGACATCAACTTAACACTTCTCACCATGCACGTTGAGAGTACCAATAGGCTCGGTTTATAGTTCACTGGTACTAGAGTTGTCTCCAGCGCTAAGAGGCCGTAAATTCGATCTTTATTGGGAGCCAATATGAAAGAAAAGAAGTTGAGAGAATTTTTTTTACAAAGCCTTCACGATTTTAACAGCTGATATATAACGTATGTAAATCTCTTTATCATTTGATGTAAATATTTCATAGCACGATGTGAAGAATTTGAATATTGTAAATGTGTATGTCACAGTGAATTTCCTTTCCCTTGTATGTGCAAAGTTTGATATAGAAACATTAAAGATTGCATCATTGCTGAAAAGCTGGAGAATTAAAACCCAGTAGACAAATTGGTCTTCTGTAAATATTCTGCAGAATTTCATTTCTTAGTTTTCATGATATATAGTCCTCCTTTCCTTTACTCTCCGTTAGTTGAAAGTATCTGTTGAAATGAACCATTATGTTTGTTTAGAATATAATAGTTCTTATTTAAATTTTATTCTAAATATTATTTTTTATATTCCTATTCTTGTATGATTTTCTCTTTTTCCTTTTAAAAAATTATGATTCCAAATATATAATAATTGCAAACAATGAAGAAAGTCTTTGACGTGAGACATGTTTAAAATGTTTTTGTCTGACATTGTTTAGTTGAACCACAACTAAAGTGATTCTATATGAGAATTAAAATAGCTTATTAAAGCTATGCTCAAGTGGACTACATACGCGCAGGAACATATAACGCATTTTAGGGTCTTTATCGGCGCACAGTGATAGTGATTGACTAAGATGTATCTACCATGTGGTTGATGATATCATTATTTTGCCATTTTTTGTAAGTCCATTTACAAGAAAAGAAATTTCTGGAATTCTACAAAAACCACCCTAATACAAGTGCAAATAGGTTGTTTCATTGTACCCTAAAGGTGATTTGTGGAATCTCTTGCAAATTGAGGACAAAATTTGCCTTAAAAAAAGTGGCAGTGATACATGCTTTACTACTACTGATTTTTTAGTTTGCTCTACGGTCTAACATTTGATTCTTTTAAAATAGTACTTCAAACATTATTAGTCACGCCCAGCAGTGGTACACCACTACCAGTAATCTCCGATTCTTTTTTTGTTAACAAAAAAACATTAGTAGTAATCATAACCAAAAAGCAAATACATAACCAATTTATAAAAACACAAGTCTGTGAAATAATTCCAATTGTTTTGAGTTTTTCTTTATTATCATCTTCTTTAGATGAAAAATGACAAACTCATTCTTGAAACATCTAATTAATGAACGTTCTGCAAGTATGAGAAACATAAATAATCTTGGGTTCTTTTGAAGCAAACACAAACGTTCCACACAAGTGCCTTTTGACCGCCCTTCCAAGATCTCTGAAAATTACAAATTTCCGCATCTCAGAATCAATACTTCAAATCATAACATCATTCCAATTTTTAGTGATAGCAAGCTTCAACCCAAACCATATAGCCCACAAGTAGAAACATCTCCTGAAATCTCTCCCTGGAAGTGAACCTCATCAAACAAAGGAATCCTTTGACCCCGTTTATGGTATAAAAACATAATCTCCCAAACCACGTTACTGTGATCTTTTGATTTGATCCTAATTGTATATCAATTGCTATTGCTGTGGTCAAGAGAGACTGACATTTCTAGTGAGGTCAAAAGTTTGGTTCGCACAAGTGTCGTAGCCTGATTAACTAAACAAAATTTGGTAGTCGACCAATATTACAGTTTAAAGAGAAATTCTTACCTAAACTTAGTGCATATAACGCATTAATAATTGACATGTGTACCAGCGAGTCCTATATTGATGCATATTTAATTTAATATATTGGTGCATGTTCTCACCAACTAATACATATATCAATTATTAATTTACTTGGTGTATTGTGGAAACATGCACCAAATTTAGGTTTCCTTAGTTTTACTGTTGCATAAGAATTGACAAAAATTTTATTATTTCCAAAGAATAATCGACTTTTTTCCATGCAGAAACTACAAGAAGAATGGCATTCTACTCGTATATGAAGTGACAAATTGAACACGATCATCACAGTTTCCTACAGAAACTTAAATTAACCATTATGAGATTTTAGCTATTACAATGGTATGTGATTTTGATTTTGAACAAGATTGAGTTTTGATGGTTAAAAGATTGGGTATTAAATCTATTCGTTAAATTTGTCGTATGGTTTAAATGTTAGTTTGTGAAAAACCAAAATGATTTGGAGAAGTTTTTGTTTGTATGCACAAAGGACATATGTATAGAAAATTCAAAACATTGATGTAGGTGTTGTTTTTGTTTGTATGCACAAAGGACATATGTACAGAAAGTTCAAAACATTGAGGTTTTTGTTTGTATATGTATAGAAAGCTCAAAACATTTAAAATGGTTTAAATGTTGTTTGTTTTGTGTAGGTGTATGCCAATGCTTCTAATTAATGCTTATATCTTTTCCATATAAGAAAACATTGATGAAGAACTTTGTATTGTGTTGAAGTTTAGATTTTATTAATGACCTAAACAAATTTAACATGTTAAAACTGGATGGATATCTACTTATAAAAAATTGAATTGTTAAGGCTTCAAGACTTACTTAGTTGGCTTCGTTCAAGAATGCGACTTAGCTAGCTGGTTTATACATAAATTCTTGCAATGAGGTGGTTGCCTTTCCAATTAGGAAACTGAAAAGTAGCATTGTAGGTGAGTTTTTGTTTTTGGCTGTCACATAGATGGCAAGTACCGGGAACTATATGAATTTTACAAAGCCACATTTCTTTATAACCAACCAGATGGATTCATAAGGTTTCTTTCCTAAATGAACCTAATGATAGATGTGTTTGGACTGCAACCAGGGAGGGTATTATAACTACTAAGGCTGCCTATAATGCATGGAGAACAAAAAGGACGGAACGTCCTCTCTACAAACAGATCTTCTGCTCCTTCATTCCTCCTTCAAGGTTGCTGACATGTTGGAAAGCATTGTGAAACAAGTTGCCAACGGAAATTGATCTTGCATCTCAGGGTTTTATCCTTCCCTTGATGTGTCGACTCTGTAAGTGTGAATCGGAATCTTCTACTCATTTGATAATGCATTGTAAGTTTGCGGCCACTGCTTGGAAGGCTATGGGGGATTTGTTTGGGTTTAAATTTGGCCAGCATGAATCTCTTGAAGCTTTTTTGGAGGAAGCATTGCAGAAGAAATTGAGTTCACAAATATTTGAGCTTTGGAAGACGGCCCTGTTCTCCATGATTTGGCTTCTTTGGAAAACTAGAAATCAAGCCATCTTCGAAGAGGTTGATCCCAACATTCATTTGTTTCTTCGTAAAATTTGGAATGCAATTCGAGAATGTAGCATCTTCAGCGTTGGCAACATGCATAATTCAGTTTCTGAATTGCATACTTTGAAACTGCTAAACATCCGAGCTATTCCACCGAAGGCTATGAATGTTATTGCATTGAGATGGCAGCCTCCACCAGCTGGATGGATCAAGGTAAATACCGATGGTTCTTGTGTTCAAGGTGAAGGCTTGTCAGCCGTTGGAGGGGTCTTTCGCAGTCCAGGTGGTTTTGTCTTAGGCTGTTTTGCCTTCCCTACTTGATCTTCCCTTGCTTTTAAGGCGGAGCTTCATGCTGCAATTTTTGCGATAAAGCAAGCGTGGATCAAGGGCTGGCATAGGTTATGGTTGGAGAGTGACTATTCTTATGTGGTTCATCTTTTCAAGAGTCGATCTAAGGCGGTGTCTTGGAAGCAACATGTACTGTGGTCGGAATGTCTACATTTACTTAATCAGATGCAGGTGGTCGTTTCTCACGTCTAGAGGGAAGGAAACGGGTTGCTGATAAACTGGCTACTCATGGCCGCTCGGCTACTGACATACTTTGGTGGAACTCTTTTCCCAGTTTCTGTGGCTCTCTAGTCTATGATGATCTTAATATGTCAGAGCATTTTCGCTGTCTTGTAATTAGCTCTTAGCTTGTTTTTTGTAGCCTTTTTGGCAACATTACTTGCTTTTCTTTTTCCATTAATAAACTACGAGCTCAGAAAAATGAAAAGGTCACAGGAGAGATGCTAATCTAGTTGGGATGTTCTTGTTGCGGTTATTGATTCTTGAGTTTCCGGTTTAAAAAAAAAACAAATTGATTCATTTAGACAAAAAAAAAAAGGCAAATGGATTCATAAATATTGAGCATATGATTGTCAATTTTGTTGCATTGAATCGTATTACAAATTGGAAAAGACGCTTGGTTATATGATATGGAAAGTCCGCTTGTTTGTTCTCTTCTTGATAAGTTGCAGGCTGTTGACGTGCCTAATTTCATTGTTCCAGGAGGAATGAGGGCAATCAATGCGGTTAATTGTGATGAAGATGACTTCGCTTATTTTGGGACGATTGTGCATGATTGTAGAAGGTGTCTTTCTGAGTCAATTCTGTTAGAATTGAGTTTGTTCCTAGATCCGCGAATTTAGTTGCTCATCACCTTGCTTGCGCTGCAAATTCTACGTCTGATTATTGTGTTTGAGGGGGCCTTTTGATTTCTGCTTGTTCTTACCTTTGTACTCAACTATTTTTTCTGGTTTTTAATGGAAGTTTTCATTCTGGTTCAAACAAAATCATGAAAGTAATAAAATTTTAGTTTAGCCTCGTCCGGTGAATTTATAAAATAACAACCTTTTAAGTTGAGTAGATCGGAATATTAACCTATTCCTGAAAAAAAAAATCCAAAATTTATATTAAAAAAACATAGGATAGCTGGATCCAAAATTTTAAGGGGTTGTTTAGTTGATAAAATTTTCTATTATTTTTTTAAAAAACTAGAAAATAGGATGGAAAAATAAAAAATTGTTTATTTTTTTTAATTAGCAAGCATATTTTTAAATGTTTTCAATTTTTAAAAATATAAATAAAATAGAAAACAAAAAAATGTTTTCTAAATTAAACATAACTTAAAGTTTTCTTTCTGTTGTTTTTATTCATAAAATTAAACATTTATTTGTTGTTATGATGGTTAAAGCTGATTCTAATATAATATGTCATTTACAGAGCTTATTATATATTTTCATTTCTAAATTAATGAGACATTGTATCTTTGTACTCTCAATTGAGAAAAGAAAGTGTTATTTTTTGTGGAATTATTGAAGCGTAATTTTCATTACTCAAATTACTTGATTTTAACAGGCCTTTCCAATTTTTTTTTTCTGAAGTTCAAAATTTTACCTTTTAAAAATAAGAAAAATAATTTCTAAATCTCTTAGATATATTCTAATTAGTAGATCGATCTTCGTATTTTTAAGATGTTAGTATTTTGTTAATAAGTTGTTAATATATTATATTTTCTTGTTCAAATAAAATTTTAAAGACAAAAATGGTTCTGATCTATTTTTTAAGAGCATGAACTCTAATTTTAATTTCAAACGCAATTTCTTTTAATTTTCCTATCAGTGTGTAGTTTGTGATGATTAATTCAGCAAATGGAATGAGAAGTCATGTTCTTCAATACAGTATTATTCAATCATCATACATTCACAGTTTCAGGTTTTTGACCCACAACTCAACAAACCATTCAACACAAAAAACCCAGATCTGGAAAACCATTAAGCCAAGTTCTTTATAAAAGGAAAACTTCACCAATGCAAATCGAACAACTACAAAACAAAAACTGATTAAAATGGAGATTGAACAACTTCACCACTTATTTCAAGCCTAAAATCATCCACATCCACAAACTAAAGTCACTAGAATTCAAATCATAACAACGCTAGAGCTGGTCCATGTTGGCGTAGTAAGATTGGCTTTGAGAGATGTCTTTCTTGATAGAAAAAGAGAGTTATGGCCAGTCCAATCCTTCGCTGGACGGCGTCAATGAACTATCTAGTCTCTCTAACCTCTCGATCCCATCTCTTGCTCTCAGTAACAGTTTCTTCACGCTCCCGTATATTAC
Source organism: Flueggea neowawraea (assembly GCA_948243855.1). Taxonomy (NCBI): domain Eukaryota; kingdom Viridiplantae; phylum Streptophyta; class Magnoliopsida; order Malpighiales; family Phyllanthaceae; genus Flueggea; species Flueggea neowawraea. The sequence goes on from CAODLS012924519.1 coordinate 9,044, forward strand.
CTGCCACCCAACCCGAGACCACTACAACCAAAATTCACCACCGCAACCAGCACTGGAGTCATACCCAATCCAGAACCACTTCCACCACCCAAACCCGAATCCATCACCCAAATCAGCAACCATTTCCACCACCCAAACCCGAATCAACCACCCAAATCAGCAACCACACCCAAGTTTGCAAAGATTTTGGAAAAAGAAAATCAAAAAAAAGGAAGACAAAAGAACAAAAAAGAGTGAATAAAATAAAAAAATGACAACAAAATAGAGAGAGAGAGAGAGAGAGAGAGAGAGAGAGAGAGAGAGAGAGTTGAGAGACAAAGAAAGTGAAGAGAAGAGAGAGAGAGAGATTTTAATGGAGGTTTAAGGGTTTAGGCGACAGGGTCAAGAGAGAACAGAGAAGGGTGGGTCGATTTCTTATTATGGTTTATGGTTGGAAAGGATTGGGATTCAGGGGAGAGAGAGAGAGAGAGAGATCCGTAAAGAGAGAAAGGGAAAGAGAAGAGAGAGAGAAGAGGAGATGGTGTCGATCGAGAGAGAGCAAATAAGGATTGGATCTGAGCCTTCATTTTTTAGAAAGGATAATTAAGTTATTTAAATTTTTCGTTAACTTTATCAGTCAAACTACATCAAAAAAAAATAAGATGACCTACATATTAATTAAGGTATATTTAAGTAATTTAAAAATTATTTTCTCTTCGTATAATTTGCTTAAAACTAATATATTTATTACAGAACCAATATTATTTATTGGAGGAAAAAAGTATTTTAGTTGAGGATAGAAATGGACAAGTTAATGTTGAAACATATAATTAAGTGTTTTACAAACATCTTCAAATTTTGCATTTCAATCATAAAAGTGCTAGATTTTTATGTCTTATAGCCCACATAGGAAAATCTGGTTGGTTTTGTCCTCTAGATGCAAAATAGACCTCAATTTGACAAAAGGGGGCAAATCAAGAGTGCAAACAATGAATTTCATTGTTGAAAGAATAAGTCAGAGAGCACAAGGGTGGAAAGAGAAAATGTTATCTCAAGCGGGGAAGGAAGTGTTGGCTAAGGCAGCTCTATAGGCAATCCCGGCTTAGTCTATGAGCATTCTCAAGTTGCCAAAAGAAACTATAAGAATGCTAGAGGAGATTGTCCAAAAGTTTTTGGGGGGGGGGAGAGAACTTGGAGAAGTGAGCTATTCACTGGGTTCGTTGGTAGAAAATGAATTGGAGATCTTTAATCAGGATCTCTTTGCTAAAATGGCTTGGAGAATACTTAAGGAGCCAGATGCATTGTGGATCTAGATTTTAAGAGGAAAATACTTCTGGATGGTAATATCCTGGCTTGTCGGCAGAATGGAAATTCCCCTTGGGTGTGGCAGAGTTTTATTTAGGGATGGGAGGCCCTCAAACTTGGCATGAGGTGGAATATAGTTGATGGGCAAAATACCTTAATTTGGAATAATCCATGGATCCCAAGTCTTGCGAGTTTTAAGGTTTTTTCACCGAAACCATTAGAGGATAGGAACTTTTAGGTGGCGAACTTAATGAGTTTGGATGGCTTAGGTTGGAATCAGGGGGATTTAAATGAGTTGTTCACTAGAGGAGAGGTGGAAGAGACGCTGAAGATTTCAGTTGCAATGAGCAAGAGAGATGGACTTGTTTGGCATTTTGATAAAAGGGGGATTTTTTCAGTGAGGTCCTGTTACCACTTACTAAAGGACATGTTAGAGGTGCAAAGAAGGGGAGCTCATAGAGTACAAGTGGTGGATAATGAGTCTAATGTATGGAGACATGCTTGGAGTCCACGAAATAGTCCAAAATTGAAGCATCTTTTATGGAGTATGCTTCTTGATGCCTTTGCTACTAAACAAAACCTATTCAAGAAGGGTGTTAAGCATGATGCTTTGTGTATGTTGTGCCTAAATGCTGATTAATCAGTTAAGAACCTCTTTATAGAATGTCCCCATACTAGACCTGTATGGCTAGGCTGCTTTTTGTCCATTGTAATGAATCCATCCAGGTTCTTCTCGTTTAAGGATTAATGGGTTTTTTTAAGGAAGCCTCCTCGGGGACTAATGACCATATTATGGAGCAATGCCTTGCAATATGTTGTCATCTTTGGAGAGCCAAAAACAAGAAGGTTTTTAGCAACATTGACCCTGACCCGACTAGAACTCTATTCAGGATTAACCAAAGTTTACAGGAGATGGCAGCCACATTTTGGAATCTGGAGGAAAACCACTTGGTGCATCACAATCCTCAAGAGTGTACATGGGTTAAGTTGCCTCCTAACACCATCAAAATAAACGGTGATGCAACTTTCAGTAGCATTAGAGAAACTGCTGGAGTTGTGGAGGTGGTTAAGGATCACCATGGGAAGGTTTGGGAGGGAGTAGGGATTAAGAAGCGTACTGAAAATGTCCTTGTAACTGAGACAAAGGCTATAAGATTGGGTTTGTTGCTAGCTATACAGAGGAGCTGAATGAGTGTTATAATAGAGACAGATAGTAAAATGGTGATGCAACAAGTAAGAGGGCTGAATGTTGGGCTTCTAGGTCCCTTTCTATGTGGAGAAAGCTCAAATTTTAAAAGGATCATTTGTGATAAGTCCATTAGGATTTATTTATATTTTTACAATAGCCACATGAGGGATGAGTGAGTCTCATTTTGTGTAGCCACCAAAACAAAATACTTGAGAGAATTTTCTGCTCTAAGTGTCCAATTCGTCCAGCCTCTTCCAGTCAACTTTTGAAGGTTTTTATGGTCTGAACATAGTGCTTTTTGGAGGGCTTATTCATCTTTGTGTGTTCTTGAAAGTGAACAATGGAGATTGAATTTTACAGTTGGTTTGTGAGTTATTGGGTCGAGAATAGAAGTTGCTTGGGTTTGGTTTCAGCAGTGATGGGTCTAATTGTTCTCCTCGTTTGGAAGGATTTTCATAGTCCGATTGAGCTTATTTTTGGTCAGTAGGTGAAGGAAATTTGGAAGTTTATTCTGGACAGAGGGGATTTCCTTTTGAGGTTGGCAAGGTTGTCTTTTGTTGGAAGAACCGAAACCTTTTTTTCTCTTTACCCTTAACCTGTTAATCTTGTTTATTGGTGTTGTGTCTGTGTTTATTGGTGCTTGTAGCACTTATTGACTTGTGTAGTTGCTGTAAACGTTTTTTATTATAGTTGAGCCTTTTGGCTTGAACTGGAAAGTGGTCCCGTGATTTTTATTCTTTGTTTTGAAGGAGTTTTTCAAGTTAAAAATTATTTTGTGTTCTTTGTGTGTTTGTGATTTATTTTTGTTCTTGCTTGGACTTGTCTATATTGTGATCCTCTTGTTCCATCAATTTGGGAAAGGATTTCTTGGAATTTTCACTTGTCTTTTTTGACCATTTCCCCAATAGGTGGTTCAGAGATTTGGCTCTTTAGGTGTTTTTGGTTGATTGAATGATGGAGGAGAATTTGACTAGAATGGTTCTTCTGAATGACACAAATTATCACAAGTGGAAAGGGAAGATGAAGGACTTCTATTCATAAAGAAATTACACTTACCAGTTTTTGCATCTAAAAAACTTGATGGTAAAAGTGATGAAAAATGGAAATTTGAGCATGAACAAGTTTATGAAATAATTCAACAATGGGTGGAAGATAATGTGTTGAATCACATTGTTGATGAAACTCATGCTCGTAGCTTGTAGGAAAAACTTGAGACATTGTATGCTTCAAAGACTGGTAACAACAAGTTGTTTCTACTTAAACAGACTATGAATTTGAGATACAAAGATGGGAGCTTCGTATATGATAACTTGAATAATTTTTAGGGGTGTTTTAATCAATTGTCTAGTATGGGTGTAAAGTTTGAGGATGAGATTCTTGGTCTTTGGTTGCTTAATACTCTTCCATATTCATGGGAGACTTTTCGGGTTACTTTGACGAACTCGACTCCTAATGTTGTTGTGACCATGCAGATGGTGAAGAGTGATGTCTTAAATGAGGAAGTGTGGAGAAAAACTTAGGGGACTTCAACTTCACATTCTAAGGTTTTGGTTATTGAAAATATGGAGAGAAGGAAAACCAGGAATCAAGATCAAAGCAGAGGCAATAGTAGAAGAAAGTCAAAAGGAAAGTACAAAAACTTTGAGTGCAACTACTGTCACAAAAAGAGGCATATTAAGAAATATTGCTTCAAATGGAAGAAAGAGAACAAGGTAACAACAAGCAAGAGAATAAGAGAAATGATAAAAATGATGATCATGTCACCACACCCACTACAAATGATCTTGTCATCGTGTATGA
>CAODLS012924846.1:0-12002 GCA_948243855.1 Flueggea neowawraea
CTTCCAAGTGGAAGGAAACCGTTACACCTTGTTTTTATGGGCTCAACAAGAAAACCATTACACACTTGTTTTTGCGGGCTCAACAAGCAAACCGAATCCCTAGTTTTTGTGGGCTCAACTAGAAAATAGTATCCACTTGTTATCAGGACAAAACAAGCAAACCAAACCTCTAGTTTTTGAGGAATCAACTAGGAAACATTCACCTTTAGTTTTCTAAGGCTCACTATCAACCTTTCTTGTTTTCCAAGGCTTAACAAGGAAACCTATCTACCCTAAGCAAATAACCTTGCTTGTTACAAGATTCAATCCAACCCAGAAATAACATTGCAAGTAAACAGTTCAAATGGGTTAGAAAGGTAGAGAAGAGAGAGAATAAATAGCAAGTCTTAGCAAGGTATCTCTTACTTCTATTATGTTCTAAGACATCTATTTGTAGCCACTTTTCAAAATATAGCAGTTAGAGCATCAAAGTCACTATTGTGAAATAAAAAAATTCTATCCAGTAAATGACTTCACTGTCTTCTACATGCGTGGCCACCATCTATGTGTGTAGTACCTTGTTCCATCTGAATTCTGCGTGTGTTGATATCAAGTCTATGTGCATTGCAAGAACTCCAGTGGTCTCAACTTTGAGTGGATCAACATCTACGTGCTTTGCTCTACTTCTACGTGTGTTGATCTTAAGTTCTGTGTGCTCTTTGCCACGTTCTACATGCATTGCTTTAAGAATATGCAGTTTTTACCTAGTGGCTTGCTCTGTCCATTGTACTTTGGTCTGCGTGCGTACACTTGGTCTGCACATGTGTCAGCACTTGTCAGAGAATATTTGAATTTTAATTCCCAAGAAGCGTCCTGGCTTTGTCAGCTAGTCCAGCTCATCTCGTTTATGTGCTGAGCATCAAAAACTACGTGCGTAGATCTGAGTTCTTTCCGGCACTATCTGAATCTTTGTTAGAGATTGTTCCAATTCAAATTTTGAGGAGCGTCTTAATTTTGTTAAGTAGTACAGCTCATCCTCTCTACATGTGTAGCACTCTCTTTTACATGCGTAGAATATCTCTTTAAAGATTGTATCTTTTCTCTTCTACTTGCATTCAACTCTTCTCAATGTGCTTCGGCTCTTGCATATTTTCTCCTTATCAACGTGCATTGTACAGCTTCAGTGTGCGTAGATGTGCATGAATATTAATTCCAGTGAAATCTACTTTTCATCTACGTGCTTTGCTCAGTTTTTTTATGCGTAGGAGCTAGCTTTGCATGCATCAACGTACTTTGTGGCCAAATATCAGCAAATCTGCAGCTTTGCACTTCTTTCATAGATGTTTTGCATTCATCATCATCAAAACCGAACTCAACACTAACTGGTTTAACTAATTCTATAATTGAAAGAATCTAAAATAAAAATATTGGGAAAATTTCCCAAATTCCACATCAATTAGAAGAGGAATTTGCAAAGATGTGAATCTCACATCGCTTAGGTATGAAAATGTGAAGGGATCTACTCCGTATAAATAAGCCTTGAGTTTTAATTGTTTTGCATAGAAAATCCTAATTTAGTTAAGTAGAAAATGCAACAACTTACAAAAATAAGCCCATTTGAAAATTTAATTACAAAACATTGCACTTACATTTTTCTTTTTTTTTCCCTACGGAGCTTTTTAGTTTTCAGTATGGAAATCAACTTTTCTGTATAAAAAATAGAAAAAAAAATTCTTAAATAAAAAATAAACCATAAATAAATCTTTTGGAAGCCTTAAATAAACCATAAAAACCTTAAATAGAAATATAAACCCACAATAAACCTTTTGGAAGTCTTAAATAAACCTTAAATATACATCATTTTATATTTTTTTTACAATTCAGTCCTGTATTTTTTGTCCATTTTTTATTTTTTTTACAATTCAGTCTTTTGGAAGTCTTAAATAAACCATAAATATTTTTTCTAGTTAGTTTTCTTTCTTTTTCCAGTTTTTCATTTTCCTTTTTTTTATATTTTTAACCTTAATAAACCTAAATGTTTTTTTAAAAATCTTTGAATAAAAAATAAACCTTAAATAAACATTTTTAAAATCCTTAAAAACATTTTAGAAACTAAAAACCATCATAGAAAACTTAAAATCTCAATAAAAGTTTGATAAACTTAAAACAAAATTAAATAAACCCTTTTAAAAATCTTTAAGAACTTTTAAAAAACTAAAAAACAACATTAAATAAACTTTTAAAAAACTTTTAAAGCTTTTTAAAAATTAAATAAACCCTAAATAAACCTCAAATAAAACTTTTAAAAAGCTTGTAAAACTTTTTTAAAAAATAAACACAACCGTAAACAAACTTTTAATAAATCTTTTAAAAACCTTACAATTTTTTTCTAGAAACTCAAAACAACTTTAAATAAACCTAAAATAAATATTTTTAAAACCTTTAATTAAAAATAAAATTCAAATAAAATTTTTAAAAACCTTTACAAAACTAAAAAAAAGGTCAATAATGAATTAAACTTAAAAAGGAAAATTATGGAAATAATGACTATAATCTCGCCCTCTCCTCCTCTTGTCGATCCTTCTCTCTTTCTCTCTCTATCTCTCTCTCTCTCTCTCTCTCTCTTTTGGCCTCATGAATGACATTCTAAAAGGGAGGTGAATTTGAGTTTTATAGAGTTTGAAAACTATGTTGATTTTTTTTTGCAAATCAAAGCAAACAACAATATTTCTTTTCAACCCAAAATCAAAGTCAAATGCAGAAGCAACCTAAGACAAAAATATCCAATTCACACGCACACAAAATAAATGTAAATGCAAGCAAAGTCGAGAGAGGAAGGGAAGAGAAAACAAAGCTAGATTTATAGTGGTTCGGTCTTCCTTGACCTATGTCAACTCCTTGAGAACCCCTCAAGAATTTTAATTCACTATCTCCTTATTTAGCGGGTGGAAGGAAACTGTTTACACCACTTGTTTTTACGGGCTCAACAAGTAAACCGTTACACCTCTAGTTTTTATAGGAAACCTTCACCTCTCTTGTTTTTCTAAGGAACCAAAACAAGAAAAACCTAACCACTTGTTTTTCTAAGGCTTTACAACCAAACCACTCTTGTTTTTTAGAGCTCAATAAGGAAACCTAACTAACCCTCAAGTAAATACCTTGCTTGTTACAAATTCTTCCTAAGATAAAACAATGTCAAGCTCAACCCAACCTAAGTATGATTGCAAGTAAGAATAGCTTAAATGGGTAAAATGTAGAAATGTAGAAGATGAGAGAAAATAGAGTAGCAAGCTTTAGTAAATGTCTCTCATACTCTTCTTCTATCCAAGGACATCTATATATACTCATTTGGTAGAAAATAGCAGTTGCAAGCTTCAAAGTTACCATTGTGAGTAAGTGGTAAATTTTGATTTTTACTAACGTCACCTTTCTACGTACGTAGAAGACCATCAACGTGCATAGCTTTTGATTCCATCAGAGTCCAGTGTGCGTTGATAACATCTTTACATGACAACTATGAATTCTATTCTCCACTAACCTTTAGATCTTCAAGTCTACGTGCTTAATCAATCCATTGTGTTAGTAGAATTCGACCTTTGTGTGCTTAGCCACAAGTCATAACTTGTTTTTTCGACTTTCAAGATTTCACCTTTGATTCTCCACTTCAGCACTATCAGGAATTTTCAAATTTTAAATTTCGAGAAGCGTTATGATAGCTGTCATTCTCTGCACTTTACGTGCGTATCACCATGGTAACGTACATAGTATTCTTACTATCAAAGTTCACACCTTTAGCCACTTACGTGTGTAAAGCCATCTGTGTGCATAGATATTGCATCTTTCAAGATAACACCTTTGGACTTCTACGTGCTTAATTTTCCACCTCTGTGTGCATAGATAATCTACTTGAATTTTCTAACTCCAGTGAATGCAAATCTACGAGCTTTGATTTCCTCTTTTGTGTGCGTAGAGAAATGTTTGATACTCACTGCCTCTAGGATGCACTCTTCTAAACATTTTATGCCTTAATTACGGGCGTAGTGTCACTAGACACGAATGCATATGAGAGTTGTGCAATCTCCTCCACTTGATCAACCTAGTCTACGCGCTTAGATCACTATCTTGACAAGCACTATGTGTGTAATTAGGACATTACCGACATCGATGGTTCAGTTCGTAGAATCCACACCTTTCCACCTCTTTCATGGATATTTTGTAGACATCATCATCAAAACTAAACTTAACACTCTCTTCCTTCTTTTTTGTCACCCTTACCTCCTTCCTTAACCAAGTTGTCCTTCTCAAATTAGAGGCACATGACTTGTCCATCTTAAATCTACAACCTATAAAAGACTAACATGACAAAACCACTCACAAAGACCTAAGATCTCTCTCTACAATTTCGGATCTAAACCACATCGTCTTAGATTTAGCAATAAAATGACAGATTACATAGTAAATGCAAGCAATATATCTGAAAATCAAACTCGTTTAATTTTTGAATGACATGTCATTCAACAGATTTGAAAATCAAACCAGCAATTATGCGTTAAAGGTTGGCATAGAGAGGGAAGTAACTCGGCATAGAGAGAATATATCAGCACAAAGAGAATATATCAGACATTGTTGGCACAAAGAGAGAAGACATAGTCGGCATAGAGAGAGAAGCAACATCGGCACAAAGAGAAAGAGCAAGGCAAAAGAGAGAGAAGAGAGAAAGAAATAGATAGACAATCTTTTTTTCAACAGCACAAAGAGAGAGAGGGAAGGGAAAGGTCAAGATAGAGACGAGAGAAAAAAAAATAGATAGAGAAAGATAGAAACAGAAAGGGTTAAAGAGAGAGAGAGAGAGAGAGATGGGAAGGGACAAAATTAAAAACAAAGGGGAAAGGACATAAATAAAACTATCTACAGAGCATTGAGAAGCTTCATATAAAAACTTAAATGTTGTTGTATGAAAATTAAGAAAATTGTTGCTCCGTACCACAGTAATTAAAAATATAAATTTAGTGTACACTGTAATTAACCATAGAAAATTGTGTAAATTGGGTTTTGGGTTTGTGAGAGTAAAAATGTTTTGATAAATTTGTCTGTTTAAAAATTGTAATATTTATTTTAGTAGATATTATGGACGTAGGTTTGTTGAATGACTGAACTACGTTAAAAATTTCTTGTGTTATTTTTTTTCTCTATTATTTTTTTATGGGTGTATTTACATAGTTGGACCCTAACAAAAAAAAATATAACGAACTTCATCTTGCGTATAGCTCCATCCCTGCATGCACTCACTGATCCAACACATAGACTTCCCCAAAATCAACAAGGCACATGTACAAGATAAAAGTCAATGTAATGGCAACAACAAGAAATAAAGAAGAAGAGAACATGGAGGGAGAAACCCAGAGAAGCATCATGTCTTCTGCCTCTAACTAAATCTAGAGACTGTCCAAGACAAAAAAGACGGTGCAGTGTGATATTCACCTTGGGGTTTGTGTTATGGAAGAAACAAATCCTACATATATAGAGAGAAAAAAAGACGCCTAGTGTTAAGAATATTCTACTACTTCTCTCGTTGAGATATCTAAAGATAAGGTGAAGAGTCATTGTTGTGATAGAGGTCAAGCTCAATGAATTTAATATAAAAGTTTAGTTTTAAAATTTTAAAAAGTCCGATTAAAAAAAACCACTAGTGATGTAGCAAGCAAAACCTATTATGCAGGTAGAAGGTCCTCAACTCATCAACCAGCTTAAATAGCACATCATCCCTTATTTTTAGGTAAGTGACTTAACGTCATCAATCTTTCAATTAGGACAGCAATTAACTTGAATATCATGGGAGTATTGGAGTACTAGAACACTAGGACTAGGGGTGTTAATTCGTGTTATTGTGTTGTAATCGTGTTATATTATTTATATATCACAAATTATTATACAAGATATAAATATTATAACAATTAAATTCGTATCATAAAATCGTATTATCATGTCAGAAATTGACAACTCTAATCAAGACATTGAAACATATATAAGAGCTCAGGTTGAGCCCAGTTCTTCAAGTTGTGTAGCTAGGTTGCTTTGAATTTAACTTAGAAGCCCAAAATTTGAAGATTTTGAAATTCTAAAACGTTTTTCCATAAAAAAAAAATTATTGTTGTACTTAGGCAACAACAAAAATAAACACATGCTTTACAGAAAATAATTCAAAAGAAGGAGTACAACGTAATTTTGTCCGGTAATATTTTTTGATCGAAATTTTGTCTAGTAGTAGGTACTATATGACTCATCTTTGACAAATTTACAATCCTATAGCTCTTTTTATTTAACACCCATCTAGTAGTTCCATTTCATTTTTTAAAAGTGGAATCAATGATTGTTATATTACGAGTAATCCTCGTACGTACATACCCCAAATTAAACGTGTAATGAGAAGGCCGACTTTGAAAGGATAATATAGCTGCAGCTGACTGTACTCTCTAACATGAATGGATTCAACAGCTATATCTATCAAGGATTTTATACCAAAATCAGGGATAGAATTAGATTTTATCTCTCATCTGGTGGTCCAAATTAATTAGTTACAATCATTTAGTTTCTTCCTTAACATGTAAACTAAGTTAAATAACTTCAATGCAACGATATGTTGAAAATACTCAATAAATATAAAATATCCTTGCTTCCCCAACACATCTTTCTCAAACTTAAAGTAATCTCTTCTGCAAATCTGTTTTCAATCTACGATTATTTTGAATTGTTAATAAGGCAATTACTGAATGTTGCTTAAGCGCATTAAATTTGAGTATTACGATTTTTATGTCTGTCAGAAGCCCATACGTATTTATATAAACCTGCAAATATTTGAGAATGCTTGCATTTCTATATTAAATAAACTCTTTTTTTTCTCTTAATTAATTAATGTTCAACTAATGAGTATCGTATCCGCTGGGTACCATTTGTAACCATAATCAGTCAACATGGTTATTTTCCATTTTAATCAGGTATAAATATAAAATGCATTTTCTTATGCGGGTGCAAATAAAGTATATATATAGTCTTATTCTAGCCATACTCATACCTATATTCATCGAACAATTATATGTCCGTATTCGCACCCATATCTATATCCGTTATTCATTATATTTATATATTTTATATAATACACATTTTATACTGTATATGTTATACTTAATATGTTTATATGTAATATATTATATTAGATATATATAGTTTTATTTTTTTTTTCATAACTTGTTAAGATATAAAAATTTTCACCGACATAATGTAGTAATTCTAGTCCATGTAGTTATAAAATATTTTAGTCAAAAGACAAGAAACCGCAGTTACGTGCATCCATGCACGTGAGTTTATTTAATTTGTCCGTCATTCATGACTAAAGAAGGATGATCTCACCCAGCTACAATATATTTCTCTAGAAAACAACTCGATCGGCCAACGTACATCAGAGAATCGAGTACTATATTAATGATATGACACTTAAAATCCCGTAAATTATTTCGTTTTCACTACATATATGGTACGTACGTACTTAGCAAAAGTATTCTTCTATATCTTCTTATTTTGAGACACTAACGAGATGCAACAAAGCATAAGACAAATACCAAAAACATACAAGGACACAAGAAACAAATACATGTACGGTACTGTAAGAAATGGATGGTTCATAGTTGTTTCGCCACATCTGACGAAATTGGCTGGTCTTTTAACTCGCAGAATTAAGAAGACATTGAGTCTTCTCTTGAATCAGCTTCCACAAATCATCTATATGATGTTCCTGGGTCAAAGTGGCTCCAATTGCACAACGTATCACATAAATACCTCCGACCACACCATGAGTCATGAAGGCACGGCCACTCGAATTCACAGCTTCTAACAAATTACGGTTCAATACAGAACCCTCAATTTCTTTTTTCGGTTTGAGTCTGAAACAAACCAAAGAAAATCTGGTTGGAACCACCACTTCAAACCGCTCATCACTTCTTACTAATGACTCAAATTTCTTAGCCATATTAACATCACTCCTTATATGGTTCCTTAATTTCGCCAAACCATACCTTCTAATCACGACCCAAAGCTTGATTGCTCTAAACCTCCTGCTCAGTGCAATTTGCCAATCTTTGTAGTCAATCACCGAATCCGATTCACTTGCTTTGTTTCTCAAATATTCCGGAGTTGTAGCAAGGGAATCAGTTAGGGCTTTTGGTTGCTTAAGCCACAAGCAACAACACTCCAGGTTGGTTAAGAACCATTTGTGTAGATTCATACTAATTGAGTCTGCAAGTTCTACTCCATCCAAGTAATGCCTGAATTCAGGGCAAATGCAAGCAGGACCCGCATAAGCAGCATCAATGTGGAGCCACAAATCGTATTCGTTAGCAATATCTCCAAGTTCCATGATTGGATCAACTGCTCCACATGTAGTTGTTCCCACCGTTGCACATACAAACAACGGTATCAAACCCGAATTGGTATCATTTTCAATTTTGGAACGTAGAAGTTTTGAGCAGAAAGAAAATCCGGAGGAGAATGATGTGGGAAGAGCGCGAAAATTGGAAGGCGGGATACCAACCAATTTCGCTCCCTTTTGGACAGTGGAATGTGTTTGATCGGAGGCATAAACCACCAACTTTGTTATCTTATCATCTCCAAATTTTTTCAAAGCCTTGTCTCTAGCTGCAACAAGCGTACATACAATAGCTTCACAAGTACTTCCATGCAACACACCGCCTCCAGTTCCTGAGAACAAAAATGAAGATGGAAGCTTCAGCATTTTCCCCATCCAATCCATAACAATGGACTCAAGTTCCGTTGCGGCCGGGGATGATATCCAGCTGAAACCAACGACATTAAGGCCAGCACAAAGCATATCTCCAAGAAAACCAGCGTTGCTTGCAGTTGTTTGGAAGTAAGCAAAGAAATTAGGGCTTTGCCAATGAGTGAGGCCAGGTAAAATGCTATCACTCACATCTTTTAGAATATCTTCCAAGGACTCGGAGCCATCTGGAGCAGTACTTGGAAGTTGCTTCTGTAGGTAACCTGGCTTTACTTGGCTTCGAACTGGGTATTTCTCTATGTTATTATAGTAGTTGGCAATGAAGTCAACCACCAGTTTTGATTCATTGGTGAATGCAATTGAATCTAGAAGAGAAACCATGCCTTGATCAAACGATAAAGATCCCATTTATAGGAAGTTGCTACAGATCAACCACTCAAAGCACCACACAAATTTTTTTGTTGCTTGAGTAATTTGATTAATTTGATTTATAGGGTATATTATTGTTTCACCTCGATGGTTTCAAATGTTTAGAAAGAAGGAAATTTATAGTGGATTTCATATACGGAACCACCGGTCACGAAGAACGTTAGATGCATTTTGAAAAAAAGAAAAGAAATGCAAAACTTTATATATTTAAATTTTCAGAGTGAAATGGCCAAGAATGTTTGTATTGTACGTAATTACCAACTTTGCTGGCAAATTTTCAGTGTTACGATATCATTTTGCTTGGAATGCTAAATTTAATTAGGGGGCAATCTGGAAATGGTCTTAATAAGCAGAGATTAAATAAAAATTAACGTATGAATTAGTTAAGGAGCTAATACTACATATGCAAATCAATTGTGAATTAAAATCCAAATTGTCGTATATACTATATCAAAAAATTTAGATGTTGCATACTGATGGAAAAAACAAATAATAAAAATTGCATTAAACTAATATTATATTGAACAATGAGCTGGCTTACTTCATTTTGGAGAATGGATAGTCATTAATAGCCAACAAATATTATTCAAGTTACCGAGTCCTAAAAATCATTCAACTTGGACAATCCAGCAGTTTCCAATTTGTATGTCCAAACATAAACAATTACTCACTGGTTAAAAAAGAAAAACCATAAACGATGACTTCGTTTTTTGACAACGATAAACAATGACTTCCAAGAAGAGTCTTTGTGTTATAACTACCACATCAATATTGTCCTTACTAGGAATTCATCAATATTCCGAGCAAAGTAAAAATTGTGGATATATTAATGGCATAATTATTAAAAATATGACTTGAATACTGCAAAACTATTGCAAGTTAATGTGGTATTATGTGAAAATTACCCACGTTGTTAAGATTTTATCTAAGATAGAAGACAGTCTTTTATTTAACGGATTAGATGTTGCTAATTTTCAATTGTGATTCTTATTTTATAGTTTAGTGGTTGCAGTATTTTCTATTATTACAGTTGCAAATTTTCTGTATTTAAATCCAATAGTGGAATAGAATTAGTGCAAACCATTGTTTTGGGTCTCGTATTTCTCCATTCTTTCCCTCTTCTTATATAAAAATTCTACCAATAATTAACTTAACTTTTTTTTTGGAAAAAAATATATTGACTTACTCAATGTTGGAGACGAAAGCAACATCTATCAGCTTTTAATTAGTACATCAACTTCAGTTACGATGATTTTATCATGGTTTCTTAATATTTTATTGGCTTTCTAGACAACTTGTACATCAAGGTTTTTCATCTTTTTTTTTTGGGAATTACATTATCACCTCTGAAGTAATTCATAATTTTTCATTGCGCTATTGAGTTTTCAAAAGATTCTTTGCATTTTTGTCTATTAACATTGTCAGTTTTAAATAACAAAATCAATTTTGATGACAAGGCATGTGGAACAAATGGCAACGTGGTTGTAATGACTAACAAAAGTTGACATATATTATTAATCTAGACCGACGGCGTTAACAGGCTTGTGAAAAAATTTACCACCCACTGGTGTTTTTCTTAGTTCTGGGAAAACAAAGAATAAAAAACATTAAGCGCGACTACTTAAATTTTAAATCTGTAGTCTTTTTTTCCCCCTTGAATTTGTAGTCAATAGTACAATTTGTTTGAACAAACAATATGGCCAGATTGGCTAGGCACTCTTGAGCTTTTTCTTTTATAAGTCATTTTATTCATTCTTTCTAAAAATTAAATTTATAATTTTTCAATACTGAAATTAAGTCTAATATATAAATTACAATCCATTATTTTGTCACTCTGAGAAAGTTAACTTGACTTATCATTAGGCTGATATTTACATACTTATTATGTTTGGTATTTATGTATTTAGATTAAAGTTTTGCCTTATTTTATATTATTTACCTTGTTTTTTTTAATATGTTGAGGATGTCACTTCTCCCACCACGTGTAGGCTTCATTAGTACAGTATCTAAAGACAGGAAGACAGAGTAAAGTAAGTGTATTATTGAAGTGAAGCAGTGGCATCTAAAGCATGTCCAAGAACCTCAAAATATAAATTTTTTTTTGAGTTAATATTTTTTAAATTTTGTGTATTAAAGGGAGAATATATTAAAAATTGAATATTTTATTGATAAATTAGATGAATAGTATTAAAGAACAAATAACAATTCTTTAGTTTTATTGAAGAACTATAAATTTGTTAAAAATATTATTTAATTTATTAGTAAAATACTGGAGAAGAGAGTTAAATTGTAAGTGAGAGTAGAGTTGTGTTCAAAATTCGAGGCAATTGTAGGATTATAATATTATATTTTAAGGAGCATGTCGAAGGAGTCTTTTGGACATGCTCTAAATAAGACATTTGCCCACGTAACCTAAAGAAGCTATTTAAACTGGAAGATATTTTTTATTTTTTTCTGTTTTATGCTTATTTTTTAAAATAAAAAATGTTTAAAAAATCTGTTTATTTATGAAAATTGATTTTTTTTTCTAATTTAGAAAACAAGTTTAAATGTTCAAATTCAACTATTTTTTAAGAAATAGAATAATGGAAATAATCTAATAGTAACTTAATTATCATAATTTTATCAAGCACCAATATATACCATTCAGTCACAATTTATCATAAAATTATGTAATTGCAATTACTGAATCTTGAGCACGTGGTAATTAGTATTGTTGATTTTTTTTTCTATGCATAAAGTAATATATTTTATATAGTTTCCAATAAGAAAAAAATTGTTCTGAAAATGTTTATTCCTCAAAATT
>CAODLS012925013.1:0-13603 GCA_948243855.1 Flueggea neowawraea
TATTCTCTGAATGCTTATAGTTCTGTCAACTGTTGATTATTTTGCAGACATTAGACATAGTGGAAGAGAATCCAGATAAATTCCGGGTTGTGGCGCTTGCAGCTGGTTCCAATGTTACTCTTCTTGCTGAACAGGTAATTAGTTGCAATCCTTATTTATTTCACCTGTATGATATGAATTTACTAGACCTCATATAATAACTGTATTCTTTATGGGGCTTGTTTGAGCTCAAAATTTGCTGAACTTGACTAAAATTTTGTGTTCATTTTACAGGTGAAGACATTTAAACCTCAACTGGTTTCTGTTAGGCATGAGTCATTGGTTGATGAACTCAAAGAGGCTTTGGCAGATCTTGATGAAAATCCTGAGATTATCCCTGGGGATCAAGGAGTTATTGAGGTATCCTACCATCTAATTCCTCCCAATTTAGATCAGTTGTATTGCCCTCATTATTAATTTCCTCTTAACAAATCTTCAGGTTGCTCGCCATCCAGATGCCGTCAGTGTTGTTACGGGAATAGTTGGTTGTGCAGGCTTAGGAGTAAGTTCACTATCTTGTATTCTTAATTCCGTTGTACTTCTTTGTATGCATAATAATGCGAACATTTGGTGTATTTTCTATGTAAACTTGTTGGAACAGTTATATTATCAAGTTCATTGTTAAGCATGAAAATCAGGGGTGTAAGGGTGAAAAGTATATATTAAGTCGATATGCTAACATGAATTAACCAACTAAAATTTCTTCTTTTCCTTTTTTAGCCAACAGTGGCTGCAATAGAAGCAGGGAAGGACATAGCCTTGGCCAATAAAGAGACGTTGATTGCTGGTGGTCCGTTTGTCCTCCCCCTTGCTCACAAACACAATGTGAAAATTCTTCCTGCTGATTCAGAACATTCTGCCATATTTCAGGTACAATATTAATATATTATACTCTGCTCATAAGCAAGATTTTCTGAATTTTGAATATCATGCATGTTTCCATAAGAAAGGGGTCTTTCCAAGTGATGGCAATTCATCTTACCTCTGGCATTTGCAATCGTATTTGATTGTTCTATTCCATAACTGGTTACTCATTTGATTCCCTTCTCTTTCTACAGTGTATTCAGGGCCTGCCAGAGGGTGCACTAAGGCGCATCATTTTAACTGCTTCTGGGGGAGCCTTCAGGTTTGACGATTGACGCACTATCTGAAATCTTATCTACATGAAAAATGATTTTCTGCCACAAGTACATGACTTATTTTCTTTCCTAACAACTCTTTTCGACCATGAAAATTATAACTAAAGCCAAATCTCCTTTTCTCATTGTATGTTTCTACTCACCGTGTGGATCATTCAATAAGCAATAAATTTTCCAATCACAGGCATTTCTTTTGATGGTCTTGTGTGGGTTGTTGGATATTGGAACTTCTTTTTTCTAAAGTTTTGTTGATTAAACAGAAGCTGAATATACTTATTCGATTATTATATTGGAAATATGACTTGAATACTACAAAGTCAAATTTAGTTGCAAATGTGGTCTTCTATCAAGGAAGAAAGTGGATCATGTTTTCTCAAGATTGTAGCAAGATAATTTACCATGTTGTCTAGATAGTGGTGTTAGTGGGCATAGTGCTCCTATTTTTATGTTTTCTAGTTATCACATTTGTGTATAAATATGTGCTTAATTAGTTAATGAAATGTGAGAGTAAGTGTGTTCCTCCATCATTTTTCTCCTTCTTTTGTTAAAATTTTTCCAACAGTGGTATCAAAGCTCTCTTCTTAAGGGATCTGTGCGTGATCAAAAAATGTTTTAACTATGAAGAAGAAAAAGAAAAAAAAGGAGTGGTTTGTATGTCAAATACACAATAAGGGTGAGCGTAGCACCATGAGTGTATAAATATGTGCTTAATTAGTTAATGAAATATGTGAGAGAGCAAGTGTGTTCCTCCATCCTTCTTCTCCTTCTTTTGTTAAAATTTTTCTAACATATTGCTTTGCTCACAGGGATTGACCCGTTGAAAAATTGAAAGATGTTAAAGTGGCTGATGCTTTGAAGCATCCGAACTGGAATATGGGGAAAAAGATAACAGTGGATTCCGCCACCCTTTTCAATAAGGTTTGTTTATCTTGCAGTCTAATTCTAATCCTAAATTATTTATCAATACAAGAATCTTTTTTCTTATAATTTTTAAATCTAAACTGCATCTTTCTGGTTAATATTGTTTCTAACAGGGTTTAGAAGTTATTGAAGCCCACTATTTGTTTGGAGCTGAATATGATAACATAGAGATAGTTATTCATCCTCAGTCCATAATTCATTCCATGATCGAAACACAGGTTCACATTTGAACTCTATGCTAGCTGCTGCCCAAAATTCTTTCAACACTTTTCTGGGATCAATAGCATTGAAATGATAGAATTGGGAGCACATAGCTTTGAATTTACTCTTTTTTGGATCTTTTATTTCCATTCCAGGATTCATCTGTTCTTGCACAGTTGGGGTGGCCCGATATGAGAATCCCTATCCTCTACACAATGTCATGGCCTGAAAGAATTTACTGTTCTGAAATAACTTGGCCTCGCCTTGATCTTTGCAAGTAAGACATCTCTGTTTCCTTTTTAACTATAATGAATTATAGTATAGAATAACCCTTCTTTTATGCTTTATTCTATCCGATGAAGTAATTGATCTGATTTTACTCTAGACCAAAACTTGTTGCGTGTTCATCTTTTTTATCATTTATATTTAAACAAATTTGCGCTACGCAGGCTTGGTTCACTAACATTTAAAGCTCCTGATAATGTCAAATACCCATCTATGGAGCTTGCCTATGCTGCCGGGCGGGCTGGAGGCACCATGACGGGAGTGCTCAGTGCTGCAAACGAGAAAGCCGTAGAGATGTTCATCGATGAGAAGTAAGAATTTCTATCCTGCAATATTTGGAAATGTCACCTCGACTGTTGAATCTTGTTGTCCGTTCAGCTTTCTATTTCCTTCTGTCTATCATGTACTTGTCAGAAAACAAGCATGCATATAATCATTGGCTAATGACTTCCTTGACCGTATATTTTCAGGATAAGTTATCTTGACATATTCAAGGTTGTGGAGCTAACATGCGCTAAGCACCGGGAAGAACTGGTGACGTCGCCGTCGTTGGAGGAAATCATACATTATGACTTGTGGGCAAGAGACTATGCAGCTAGTTTGCAACACACTTCTGGTGCAAGTCCAGTTCTTGCATGATCTTTGTTTTGGTAAGTTGAGAAGAGGCTTAATCATGTGTGGGGGTGTTGAGCGGTAAAAACAGAAGAATGTGAAGCAACCTAAGAATGTATTCACCCCTCCCATTTGTCTTTGATTTCATAAAATTCACTCCTTGTACAATTGAAGCGACATGAGAAAACAAAAAGAAATGGTGATTTTGAAACCAAATAGGGGAGATTTTTCAAAATACAGAATAATAGGGCATCCCAAAAAAATTAGACTTTTCAAGATTATTTTTTGGTGGTTTAGGCTTGAAAGTTCAAGATTGCTGTTGGGCTGTGTTTGTGACATGGGCAATAGTCCCATCTCATGCTGTAGGGAAAATGGGGCCTTTTTTTCATTTCTTCATCTGTTCTAATTTCTATTTTGGTGTCTTTTTTCTTGAGAGTTTCATTTTACTAGGCTGATCGGGAATTTTTTTTCCTTTTAAATTTTGATTTATCATATTATAATTTAACATTATTAGTGTATAGTAATTTATTTAATCTGTAATTTATTTCTGTTCTTTTCCATTTAATTTACTAAACACTAACATAACCTGGAAATTACAGGAATCACATACACCTTGAATAAATGGGCAATAGTTATAGATAGATAACATATCAAATTACCTATATTGAAATTATTTAAGAATTTGAATTAAATGAAGCAAATCGGTATTCAATTTGTTTTTTTTTTCAAAAAATGGGTCTCCTTGCAATTTCTTTTTTCTCCTTGCAATTTCTTTTTACACTTTTATTTTTTTTTATTTGCATCCAATAAGAGAACGACATCTGGTTATCAAAAAGTGTAGTTTGGTGGAGTAATGTTGGGTGTGGTTTGATATGGACTTGACCAAATTAAAAAGACTAAACCAAAACATAAGTTTACTTTAGCAAGACCAAGAGCAATGGATAAGAGAAGGGGACGGTGCCAATCCCATGAAAAGCCAACACAGACAAAGACTTCAATTTGTATCTTTTCGTGAAAAACAGCTATACTTGTGTTCAATGTATCTTGTTGCTCACTTTGGTCCTAACATTGAAGGCTCAAAAACAATTAACCCATCTTGTTACTGATTTTGGCTAAAACCTTGCCGTCTTCTTAGGAACTTAGTTGTTGATGATGCCAGGGGGTCCAATTATAACAAATATTGTTATGTGTAAATTTGATTTTGATTTTTTTTTATATTAATAGAAGTTTGCACCATTTATTTCGGGTTCTATCGAGCATAATTGGGCATAAGTAGTGTCATTTGTTTGCGGAACTAGCGTAACTAAATTGGTACATAAGTAGGTGGCTTTTTTCAGTTAAAAAAGAAAAACATTACAGGCTTTGCACATGCATGGACTTATGGAGTCAGAGACCTTTTTGCTATTAGAATTTTGATCAATTATTATATCTATTAGTTCAGTGGTTTCCAGGCTATTTCTTTCATTGCTTTTTTGTGTCGTTTGTTGGCGATGGATTCATAGATTACGAGACGTTAATGTATAGTAGTAAACAAGACAGAGTTGCATTGCAATTTATGTCCACGAATTCGCGTACCAAACAACGCTTGCGACAATGCAGTCAAATGTATATTCTTATGTTCATTGACTATATATTTGTAAGTCCGGCCAATGTACTCCCAAAGTCATTAACAACGTGATGGAGTGCTACAGATATTTAACCCTATTTTCATAATTGTGATGGAGATTTTTTCTTTATTGATAATTAACAACATCAAGATTGAAACATGAATAGGTCAAGTTCTAAAATTTGATAGAGAAATTATTATCTCTTGTAAGTGTTTTAAGTTTAAAATAAATTTTGAATCTTTAAAACAATCAGGTATCTAACATATCCGATTATTCAAAGAAAAATATTTCAACTCACAAAACAACTCATCATTTTTTTTAAATCAAGCAATAACTCTAATATTATTAAGCCAACTGAGCATATGAATTTCATATCTGATATGAATTTCTTTGTTTTGAAAGATAAGTTACTAGGTGTTTTCATATCTTTAATTTCTTCCAGTTATTAGATTTCTGGTTGGAGACAGACAATATAGACAATGGTAGAAACAAAAGGTGTATGAGTGAAGGAAAAATGAAAGGAAGGAAAACTTTGGTCTACCATTAAAAGTGGAAAAAAGTAGCATTAAAATGTGGGGATTAAATGAACAAGACAAGGCCAGCTATTCACAAAGAATCCTTACCCACTCTATACCATTAAAAAACCAACCAATCATACAAATCATATCTAAGCTAAGAATGGTATATTGGAAAATGATTCTTAATTACAAAATTAAATTTTTAGAATATTCTCCAATTTAGGAGATATATAGTCGACACATAGATGGTTGCAACTAAGAATTTTAATGGGATGCACCTAAGCAAGTGCTTTTGGAATTTTATCCAAAAAATCAGAAGTAAAGGTTATCCTCAATGATTATAACTTGAAAAAACTTTAAAGAACCCAACTAGCAACTTCATTTTCACACTAAAATAAAATATTCATTCATTTTATCTACCGATCATATCAACAGTATAATATTGACAGTGGGCATGTTCATTATATTCAACTAACTAATATATATATTACAGATGTGTATCTTAGAATTTTAAATATACCATCCATTATCTTTCCTATTTTCCACGGTACAGTTTATATTTCTTTGATTTATTATAAAAGTTAATACTCCACGTAAACTTTCCTCAAATTTGAGCAATTCAAGATCAAGCTTACATATATGATTATAATCATAAGACAAATGCAATTCCATCCTTGGAAATAGGAAAATGTTTTGGCATTTTAAAGGGCATGAATTTAATTTTTCTTTTCATCAAGTACAACAATGTCTGAATACCCTCATTCTTCGGTGCCGCTCAAACCCACGTCACGGAGGACTTTACTGCTAGATCACCCACGCGACCATCAATCCAATCTTTCATTGCCTCTAAGGTAAACTTCTGAAATCTTTATAGTTTGAAAATAAATAGATACTATATGGTATAAACAAAAACAAAAGCTGCAAATATTAATAGAAGGATAGTGCAAAGTGGAGAATATATGAAGTCATGCTGATCTAGTCCGATGCCTACCCAAAAATTCGGCATACCACGCCTTCATTTACCGGCGATTTGTAGAATTTTTGCACTCTCAGTTCTTACTGTTTTATGCTCCAAAAGAAGTAAAATATATATACCCCACAAATAAAACCAGAGCTGCCACTTGATTTTTCCTTCTTCTAGTTAAAAGAGATTCTTTTCCCATAAAATTCTTAGCTTTATGACTTTTGAGTCTGACATATGATGATTTTGGTTACCTCTTTAGGGTTTTGAGCGATATTAAAGAAAAAAACAATTACCTCTTGAGCGATTAAATATTGTTGTTGGGATAATTTTCAACTTTCCAAATTATCCACATAATAAATATAGAAAAAGAGAGATTTCATTTTCAGATTCATCAGCTCCACCTCATTCTAACCTCTTTCCAATAAGGAAAGAAAGTAGGTACAATCGACCATTTTTTTCTTGAAAGAAAAACATTCACCAGTTCCCACTATCCTCAAATTGAGAGGAAAAAAGAGAGATATTCAGCTTTTTTTTTTTGCAAAGACTCGGAAATTATAGTATTAATAATTTCTCTATTTTCAACAAACATCTTTTTTGATATTTGAATTCATAATTCTCTCAACAGTAATAACATGTTAACCATTGAGTCAACAATTTATTGCTAGATGTTGACTTTAAACATACTCGTTTTGAGGAAGCTTTTGCAACGGCAGAACAGGAGGACATATACCATGACCTACAGAACTGATATTTGCCACCAGAATTGGACTTACATACCTTAATTTTGAGAACCCATCATTAACATTGATCTAGAAGATTATGATGTTCAAGATTACCTTCAAGTTTTGTTCTATAATTTTTGTTTTTCTTCGAGCATTGTAGAATCAATAATTAGGACATAAATAATTAATTTCTCGTTTCTATCATCATAAATCAATAGAAAAACTCGAATAATAATCAAAATATGAATAGTAGTTTATCAAAAAGTTTAAATTATATACTCCTCAACTAATCTGTAATTATGCACAAAATACGATTTTCAATTCAGAAGATAAAAGTGCTAATTGCAATGTGAGACAGCATGAATTGAAGTGCTGGTTTCTTCAACAACATGGACATTGACTTTTGAATTGAAATAGTACAAAAATAACAAGAAGAAGAAGAATTGAATTCCTAGTTCAACTTTTTTGGCTGCAAATACTTAACTTAAAAAGGTTCCTGAATTCTTTAAAACTTGCAAGGCATTTATAAATTAACAATGATGAATAATTCCTCATTAAGCATTAACATTTGAATTAATCAAGAGTTTTGCATCACCTTATTATGACATGAGACGTAACAAAATGTATAATTTCTTCTATGGCTATCTTCAGCCCTTAATCTTAGTACTTGTTTGGTATTAAAAAAGTATAGTAAACAAGTTCAATTTCCTTGAAATTAGTAAAAATACTTTTGTTTGGTTTAGAGAAAATGTAAGGTAAAAAAAAATAAATCAGGAAGTCTCTTACCGAGAGAAAACTCAGTAAAAAAATTTCTTGGAAATATATTTTCTTAAAAGTCTGTCGCTTGAACCAAAGAAAGACTTAAAAAAATGGATTATTTGTTAAATTGAATCGAAGATTGATGTATGAGTTGGAATAATTAAGATAAGACATTGCTTTCAAATGGTATAAGAAATACAAGCAAAAAATTGTGTACCGTTCAATGAAAACCAAAGTCGCCAACCTTGGACTCTGTCGAATAATCGAAACTATCTAATCCTAATCATTTTTTCTTAGAAGAAATTGTCTTTGGCACCGTCATGACTTTTCTGTGATTTTCGTATTTATTTTAAAACTTGAAATTGCATTGTTAGAATGAGACAAAAATTGGAGCTAAAATAAAACCAAATTTGATACAAAGTCAAACGACACCAATATAAACAAACGACACCAATATAAACAAAGTTGTTTGTTTCTCCTAAATTTACCAAAAATCATTCCCACATTGATTCTTTTTTTGCGGTTTTTGTCATAAAAAAATGCATATACGGCTCTTAAGAGATATAATTTTATCATAATCAACTTACTTTATCGAAAAATATTACTTTTACACTCTAAAAACAAAAAATATCAATCTCTTTATCATGCAATCTATCATTTAACAAATTTGATCAAAGCAAAATCTAAATAAAAATCAGAACGACAATCACAAAATTTATGCATAAAAGAGAATTTGGAAATGAAAAATAAGTACAAATTGCACACCAATGTGATTTTCACAAACAATGAACACACACTATTTACTTACTCTTAATAAAACTACAATGGAATATATTAAATATATATTCGTATTTGTATTAAATTAAAACAAAGCTAAATAAGAAAAAAAAATCAGTAACCTCTCAGAAAGGATGCAGATTCCTCCCCACGCCATTAACATTGGAGAAAATCCCCTCCAAGTCCTGCCTATACGGCAAAAACGTCCGTCGTTTTTCCCCTTCCTTGCCCACTTTTTTACTCTTCGCCGAACTCTCTTCAACGACACTGTCGTTTCTTGGTTTGTTATTATCATTCGATTCGGCCTTATTGTTCTCCTTATTACCATCACCACCGTCGCTGCCTCCGCCATGCTTCTTCCCCGACGCGGCAAGGAACAGGAAAGGGTCCTTGCCGTGGCTGTGGCTTCTATACAGCAAGTCCCGGAATTTCCACCTCTTCGAAGACCTGGTCAAATTACTCTTCTTGCACTGCCCCGGCGACCCCTCCGCCGCCGCCCTCTGCTTCCAAACGCAATAACTCTCCGACGGTACCCCGTCCAAATCACCAGCCTCAGACGACGAGCACGACGCTGTCGATTCCGACTCTTTCTCCTCTCTGAACAGCTTCCCCAGAGGTAACCTCGTCGGCTTCACCGCCACCTTCTCAACGTATGCCGGAGCCAAGGGAGGAGCCGAATCAAAGACGGACGGATGATAGAGAGGCTTAATCTTTCCATTAAAGAAGATCTCGTCAGCAGAGACAGGGGAAACGTCGGGTTCTCTACGCACAAATGGGAACTCGAAATCGTCATCGTTCTGGGCAGCATCATCATTTTCAACAAAAAAGGCAGCGTCGGAGTGGTGGTGGTCTTTCCAGGAAGAGAAAATGTCGTCGTCAGCGAATTCCTGAACGACACGGACGGCAATCTCGGCGAGAGCGCCGGAGGAGTAGGAGCTGAAACTGGGAGAGGTTGGCGAGTGAGAAATCGAAGGACTCTGCATGATTTGAAGCTCCGTCATGAATAGAAGAACTTACGTGAATGGTGAAGTATATGTAGATAGATAGGTGATGGATGGATTGAGAAATAAGTTGCAGTAAGCAAAGGGGTGCGGAATGGTTTGGATGGAAATGGAGAGAGAGACACCAAATGGACGTTGGTGTTGGGTTGGGTTTGGAAGGTTTTTTCCTTTGGGGGTTATCAGGATCACAACAACAACAATATAGAAAGTTGTTTACTTCAGGATGACGAAAGAGGTCTGTCTCAGGCTTATGATATGATACGTGGAAGAGTAAGAGCATTCACACCTGGTGTTCACGAATGGATGGACTTCCTTGCTTACTGTACTTGATCTTGCTTTGCTGTTTTTTCCTCTCTTCTGGCTGGCTTTGTTTCTCTCTTTCTTTCCAGGTTTTATTCAATGTTTGTGTGGTGCTACTTTTTACGCTAGTTCTACAAAATCCCACTTTTATTTTACTGAATTTATATTTTTTACACGGATTATGTTTTACTTTATTTTTTTAAAAAACTTAGTACTAAGCACTTCTTTTCGATGACTAATTTTACTTTGTACTCACCAAAACCCAACTCGCAGCTTTTAGCGCCGAAGATGGTTTCGCATGCCAAGAATATTAAAGATTTTCTTTAAAAATTTTCTAAAATTTATATTGTTAAACTGTTTGTTCGGAACAATAAGGACTATATTGCTACCCGTAAAACTTCATTGAATTGACCAATCAATTTAATCTAGTTGTATAGAATTGAATTAAGAAAAACAAAAGAAGTGATTGATTTTGATAAATTGAATGATAAATAACATAAATGTTATTCTAAAATATTGTAAATCAAACGCTCTTCCTGTTGAAAATAAAAAACAACCCCGAATATAGATAGACAAGACAACCACCACACACATACATGGCAGGCTAATTATGAGTATGAATATAAATAATCAATTTAATACTTGGCTTTTTTTGGATAAATAGATTAATTATGGTGACCGTCATTTCCATTTTTTCTGGCATTTAAGAACATCCCTCAGCCAGCGGCTAATGAGGGCGGTGGCTGCCATTATCATGGAGGGTTGTTCCATTCCACACCTGTCCTCCTCTTAGCCCTCGCTCGTGTTTTCGCAAGCCATGTATACATTTCATGAAAACGACGTCACTTGTACTAACTCTCACAACAAATCAGAACAACTTGGCATGATTTCGACACTCGAACTGCACTCATATGCACATCCTGATGTTAGGGATTGAACAGTTCTAATATACTGTTTTATTGCATCTAATTTGGTGCTTAATTAATTGAATCGAACTTCTTTCCTTTTTATGAAAAGAGGTTGAACCATTCATTCCATCAACCTAACTAGATTAGTTTCATTTAGAAGAGACACCATTTTTTCCAACTCGGCTAGGTAAACTCGGGGAGTAAATAAGGAGAAGATTTTTATTAACATGAATAAAAAAATCAAGAAATGAAACTTTTTAAATGTTTTCCTTTGTAGCTGGGAGTATAAATAATCAGCTCAGGCTAGGGTTTAAACTTTCATGTACCACAAATTCATGTCTATGACAAATAAAATCACAACTTTTTAATATTAAAGTTGACTTCAATATTAATGAGTTATAAAATCGATGGTTATTTTTTCTTATATATAAATATTGTATATTACTAATTAACCTCTTGATTTATATTAAAAATAATTATAATATCATTAAGTCACAAATTTATTTTTACATATAATTGCATTTAACTAATTAAGGCGAAAATGGGAGTTTTAGCAATAAATAAATATGTAATTTATTACAAGTACTAAATGTGTATATAGCTTTTTATAGTTTGAATGGACACTTTTATCTTATTAATAAAATTATATATTTGCTCACATTTCGCATGATGACACGAGATGAAGATATGATTAATAGATTTAAACTAGTCGTTAAAATAGATTGAGTTTTTGGTGAATGATGGATGAAAAGGCTATATATTGTTTTGATTTAGTTTTATACAATCATATATTTAATACGATTTTGTTAGCCAAACTTTGAATATGATGTAGCGCACAACCATTTGATTATCCCTGGCCCTCATCTTAGTGCATTATAATTATGGAAAAAATACCTTATTTATTTATTTTTGTTCAACTTTCTTATAACTATGGATGATCTTATAAAGACTATACAACATAATAATTATATACAAGTCTCTCTCAATAAGTCAATAATTGTTTTGAGTTTTTTGTCCAAAAAAAATAATTGTTTGAGTTTCTTGAAGCATAATTTTATTTTCTTGTGAAAATATATTTGGGAAAAAATACTGAAAATGCAAGTTGTTGGTCATGTTTGATTAATTAACTAGATATTATTACAAACAGGGAATAATCAAAGGGACAATCTAATTTGAACCGCTAAAGCTACAGAGAATGACGTCTCTGGAAGGAAATATGGGTATTTGCAAGTGGGTGATGTTGATATAAAGGCATTATTTTCATTTCTAGTCATATATGAAACACACGCTATGGATAATTTTTAAAATATTTGTATATTGATATATGCTAAATCTACCTATTTATCAAGTAAATTTTCTTAGCATTCTTATTTTAATTATGCTCAATTGTATGTTATTTTCTAGCAAATTTGACCATATGACGACACCAAATCCTGCGCCAGGGCTATGGCGAGAGGACTCCTCTAGCACCATACTCACCATCACGGTTAGCATCACAACTGTGGGACAAGGCTGCCTAAGGCCATGACCATGGTGTTGTGCCATGGCCGTGGTGGTTATAAGAAAGAATTGAAGGCCACTACACTGCATCCAACCCCACGACCGTGGTAAGAGGCTGCTCACGGCCACGATCATGGCACTGAAAGCTATGGTCATGGCCGTCCAAGAGAAAAAGAGAAAGTTTGACGTGGTAAGAAGAGATACTAGTGTCCCCAAGTGACAAATGGGGATATTTAGGGAAGAAATGATCATTTTATTTTGTTTCCGTTGAGAATCGAATTGGGGTTACAAACAACTTCTATACCAATAAATTATAAGTCTATAAGTTACCATTTCAATAAATCTTTTTAATTAAGATTATTAATTAGCGTCCCATTAACATGTCCAACTAATGTAGATATACAAAATGTTTTGTTGATTTAAGTAGTTGTATGGAGTCAGGTGGCTTAATCTAGTAGCTAGACAACCGCACTTGAACTTTGAGATTCTAAGTTGAAGACTTATTAGGGTAGAATGAGAATTTAGATAGTATAACTTCAGTTTTAGTAAAAAATTTAAATAGTTTGTATGTACGTATGTGTAATGAGGTCAAAATTGAAAGTTCAAAATCTTGTACTGAAAAAAGAGATTCTAAAAAGCTAGCATAATTGGCACGTAAGTTAAGATGTCTGATGCTACTTAACTAAACACCAAATCTCCATTGATTTGAGAGTTCATATTAATACAATATTTATGCAAGACTTGGAAATAATCATTTTGGTTGATGAGTATGCTGGAAAGCATGGGACTAACATACTCTTGTTTATCATACACAGTGAATACGTGTAAGTCAAGTTGATCATCAAAACCTACAAAAGAAATTAGATGGTATAGTAGTTAGGTTTGTTGAATAGCTCCAAAGTTTAATTTCAGAAACTTGTGGCATGATTAGTCTGTATCTTTCATTATGCATTATCTTTTTCTTAGATAGTTTTTCTCATTGAGATATTATTAATTTGTTTATTTATTTCTAGCTTCAACATCTTTTGTCATTATTATATTCGCTACTTAACTTGAAATATTAAATAATAAATTTTTAAAAATCTTTTCGATTTTTCTAATAAGGCATGTTTAAAAACACAAAGTACAATTGAGTTTATTATAATTATTGATTAATCATTTTTTTGCACATGTAGGTTATTTTCCAAGCAAAGAATCAAACTTAGAATACAAGTCACCTTGATTGCAATCGAAGACCAGTAAGTAATTGAATGTGTATGTGTTGGTCAACTTCAATACTCATATATTCTTATGAATATAACGCCTAGGTCACACTAGAGACTCAACTATATGCCTATTATTATTACTGGC
>CAODLS012925462.1:0-15518 GCA_948243855.1 Flueggea neowawraea
AATGAAAGACTTAGGTGAAGCCTCACGTATCCTTGGGATACAAATCTATAGAGATAGATCTAATAGGCTAATAGGCTAATTGGACTAAGTCAAAGTATGTACATTGAAAAAGTGCTTAAAAGGTTTAGCATGATGAATTCCAAGAAAGGTATGATTCCCATGGTTCTTGGAAAACCATTGACCAAAGCAGGTTGTCTTACAATAAGACAAGTCATAGATTACATTAGTGAGATTCCATATGCTTCTGCTATTGGATCCATCATGTATGGCATGCTTTGTACATGCCCTGATGTCGCTTATGGTTTAAGCATGACTAGTAGATTCCAGTTCGATCCAGGTGAAAGTCACTGGATTGCGGTCAAGAATATCCTTAAGTACTGGAGAAGAACTAAGGATGTTTTCTTGGTCTATAGAGGATAAAAAGGCGAACTAGTCTTAAATGGTTACACTAATGTTGGATTTCAGTATGACCATGATGGTTTTAGATAGCAATCTGGTTATGTGTTTTGCCTGAATGGAGGTACAGATAGTTGGAGAAGCTCCAAGTAAGACATCGTGGCCGATTCTACTACAGAGTCTGAGTACATAGCTGCTTCAAACACTGCAAAGGAAACTATTTGGTTCAAGAAGTTCATCACTAGTTTAGATGTCATCCCAAGCATCGTAAACCCAGTAGACTTATATTGTGACAACAATGGGGCTATTGCTTAAACCAAAGAGCCCAGATCACATCAAAGAACCAAACACATACTTAGACGTTTTCACCTTATTCGAGAGATAGTCAAAATGAGAGATGTCAAGATATGCAAAGTTGACACCGATGACAATGTAGTGCATCCTTTGACAAAGGCTTTCCCAGAATGAAACATGAAAGACACATCAAGTCTTTAGGTATTAGGGTATTAGCTTTGTTCCTAATTGGCACTAGAGCAAGTAGGAGATTGTTAGTTTTGGTGCTCCATTCCAATCATATATGTACATTGTCATTTGATTTATCATTTAATAAAAATGCATTTCATTTCATATCTTTCAAATATTATAATATGTTTTATGTAGATAAAATATCCATGAATAGTTTATTCCTCCTTATGTCATCAACTACGTGACTTGATAGTAAAATCCTAAGATTAAAAGAATACTATTGTAAATGTCCCTAATCAATTATTACCATGGGAATTATAATGAATTAAGATTAGTGTGTTGCTAAGTAGATAATCATGTTTTACTGGTTATGGATGTGAAGACATCACTTAAAACATAGATACATGTTAGAGAACACGTATTGGACTGGCCTACTATGAAAGTACTTTATGGATTAACGTCACAAGTAGCTTTCATGCAGTGTTGTTTTTGAGTCATCTGACTGCAACTCACTATCCTACATGATGAATCGCACATTTTAACTTAGTCAAACGCTATTCGTAATAGGGTAATTATAAAGGCTACGATTGGATATGTCATGAATCATATAGAGGAGTGATAGTGAGAGTAATGAATTTGTTCCTCTTATGAAGAGTGTTATCTCTAGGCCACTTGATGAGCAGGATTGATTGAATGTATTCATACTCAAATGAATTGATAAAGGGATTATCAATGTCATTTGTTATATCAATCTACTCGGGATCAAGAAACACATTAAGCAAAATGAGGTTGCGTAATCTAGATCTCGTGAGACAAAAGGACTAAATATCAAACTGTGAAAGGTAAAACTCAAATCACCGTCATCCACTCAATTTTGGATGTCATAATGTATTACTAGATACTGCTTATGGACTCTAGGCCTAAGTTTTGGGATAAAGGTTTATTGTTATTTTCGAGTGGACCTATTGGGTCACACACTAAAGCGAGTTGGATCCGATCACAAATATTCTCTTTTTGGCTATTGAATTATAATGATTAATTTGATTAATCATTAATAATTCGGGTTTAACGATTTAAGTCTTAAATATGATATAAGACAATCCATTAATGTAAAGGGCTTTTAATCACTAATTAAGATTAAACATGTTTTGGGTTTATTATTATGTGTGCCATGAATTTGGCCCATGTATTTTAATCAAAGAGTGATTTATTTGATGATAATGTATCATATAACTAAAATTCCAATAACATTAACAAGCCTATGTAAAATTTGGCAAGCCTCCTATTTTGTAGGAGAAAATTCGACCACACACACTCCTATTTTTTAGGAAAAATTCTGTACATTCCTATTTTTTAGGAACCCTAATTCTTGTGTGATATAGAGTTCTTATGCGTAGCACAAGTAAGAAGAAACCTAATAAACTTATACTAGGATTTCACACAACTCTATATATATGTGTACATACACAAGGCCAAATTTCTGAATGGTTTTGAGGGCTTGGCCAAATTTCCACATCAAAAGGGAGAAGAAAATTTGTGAGGCTATAAGAGATTCACATGCTAGTACACAAGACCGATCCAAGTAAGCTCATTCGTGTGGATACGTTTAGACACGTTCGCGCAAAGGCAATGTGAGAGAAAGGGGATTCGGTTTTGAATACTAAAAACTACACCAACACTCCTTTCAGTCGATCATTCGAGCATTGGTTTTAAGGTAAAACAACCCTAACCTTCGTGTATGTTGGTGTGCATGGATCCTTGATGAAATTCTAGGTTAAAATTTTGTTATTTTCACTACCATGTATGCTTATAAATGTCATAGATTTAGTCACAAATTCCAACAATGCAAATGTATGTTAGCTTGATTCCTAGATAACGTACGTTAATACTTTCCTAACGTGCGTTAGCTTGTTCCAAGCTGCATTCCTCGACTTCCTTCGCTTGCTTGCACGTGTTCGATCATTCTCGGGGCTCGATTACACTTGAGCTTAAGAAAATATCATCATCAAACATCATTAATCCCCTAATTATCATCTCAAAACTCAAATATCTAATTAAAATTCGAACGAAGTGTTATAGGTAGATCCATATTTTGGTTTATTCTTGAATAGAAACTAAGAAAGTTATAAGAGTTTTCACTTAGCTAGAAAATGAAGTTGTAATCTTGGTTGATTGATAGTGGAAATCCTAAGTGGTGAGACTTAGTTAGTGGACATAGGCAAAGAGTTGGTTGAACTACTATAAATATGTGTTCTTTCTTCTTATCTCTCTCCCTTCGAATTTAAGTGCAAAAAAGTTCAAAGCTTCACACACACACACACACACACACACACACACATATATATATATATATTAGCTTTTCAGAGCAAAACATTGGTTATTAATAATCATGTAATCCCGATTATTAATTAACCCAATAATTATTAGTCTGATTTCATAATATAGTCAAACATCTCAAAAACAACATACTTAATTTCGAAGACGCAGTCTATGTGTCTGAAGCTGTCATTTCACTCACTTGGTATCAAATACTGAGGACCCAGTCAAACACCGCTAGTGGGTGACTGCTCGTGCTGGCAGACACACAAAGCTGTAACAAATATAGACAAAGCAAATATCAAAATGTGGTATTGTGGCGATACCAATGCATCATAAGCAAATGCAGATGTTGACCCTTTAAGTCACTGCAAATCTATCTCAGGAGTGAACCCATCACCCTCGACCCATAATATAAAATTTACGTAAAATTACAGTTTGGTTCCCGTCTATTGTAAAATTACGTTTTAGCCTCCGAGACTCCACAAATTGCAAAACAGTACTGAATGAATGCTGAGATTACCGACTAGACATTCATAAGTCAGAATTCCCAAATTCTATCTCGAACACCCGAAAATCGAGAAACTAGCCTAATTCTTCAAAATTACAAATACATGTCCTAGTTCTCCAAAATTACAAATCTATACCTTGACTTTTCAAAATTACAAATCTAACTCTCAATTTTCAGAAATTACAAGTCTAGGGTCTATTTTTCAGAAATTTACAAAACTAATTAAACACATAAATTTATTCTCAAAAATAGCAAACTATCGATTCAACCGATAAATATCGAAACCAATCATATATCCTGACTTTAATCGATCCCCTGAACATAAACCCAACCTCAGATTTGACAAATAAAACTCCTAATCTTTGTAAAAATCATCAAACCCAAACCTAACCCTAGCTCCACCAAAAATTCAACAGATCTTTCAATTCAAAGCTTGAATCGTGTTTATCTCAGTCATATCTAATATATTCTAGCATTCTCTAACATCCATTCATCATAAATCATCCAAAATTGAAGCCCATTTCATTTTCGGTCTAAAATGCATTTTCATGAATCAATGCATGAAAATGAGTTTAAAAGGAAGAAAGGATGTTGATCTTACCTCAAAAATAGATTAGGAACGTTGGGAAAACAATGTGAAAGCGTTTCAGACCGATTGAGAGAGATTTGAGTGAGGAAATGACGGGAAAAATCAAGTTTCGCCCGTTTTAAGAGCTGCAGATCAAAATGCACTGTTTCGACAAATACAAAGGCGACGTATGTCATACACAAGCTCAATGTACGTTGTGGTCATGCACAACGTACATTGTACCTCACAATGCATGTTGTGAAGCATCTAGTAGCCACAGATTCAAAGAAACACAACTCAATGTATGTCGTATCATGGCAACGTACGTCTATCATCCTTGCATCCCAGAGAATGTACGTCATACCAAGCCAACGCATGTTATGCTGTTTTTCCAGATAATGTATGTCTTCCTCACTCGACAACGCACGTTGTACTCAAGTTAACTTACGTTGTTCACTCTCAAATCACATACTTGATGTTTCACACTTTCCAATGTGTATCAGACCTCCCTCAAGATTCGATAGCACCTAATCCTCGGAGATACGTCCGATTATCCCCAAGATCAAATCAAACTTGGTCAGAAAGCTACATTATTCCTAACGAAAATAGGTAGAATATTACATACTTCTCCCTCAAAAGAAATTCGTCCTCATATTCAAAATAAGCCAGACACAATTAAGACCAATCCTAAGTCTTCAAAACAAAAGGCCGAACATGAACCGCTCAACTAACTCTCGGCTAACTAACTAACAAAGCTCACACTCACTCGAACCCAGATGTGCAGAAAATGAGCAAGTATACAGAACAAAGATACATATATGCATGAACAGAGATAGAGACAGAAGGTACCAACCTAGGGATCTGTAGAGTCAAACAGGTGCAGATAATTGTGTCGCATCTCATCCTCGACCTCCCAAGTAGCCTCATTTACTGAATGATGTGTCCAAATCACCTTCACTGAAATAATATATATGTTCCAGAGTCTCTTGACCTGTCGGTCAACAACCCAGACTATAAGACAAATCATGTCTAACATCGATCGACAGCGGTACCAGAATATGTGATGGATCAGAGACATATTTTCGCAGAAGTGATACATGGAACACCGGATGAACAGAAGCAAACTAGGGTGGCAGTGCCAACTCATAGGCCACGGCCCCAACTCGACCGGTAATCTCAAATGGATCAATGTGTCTTGGGCTCAACTTGCCATTCTTCCCAAATCTCATAACGCCCTTCATTGGCGACACTTTAAGGAATACATAATCACTAACCGCAAAATCCAATTGTTTACACTTTGTATCAGCGTAACTCTTCTGACGACTATGAACTGTCTGGATCTTCTGTTGGATCAACCTGACTTTCTCAATAGTTTCTAATATAAGATCTGACCCCAATGGCTCCCTCTCACTGGCTTCAGCCCAACACAGTAGATATCTACACTTTCACTCATACAACGCCTCGTACGATGCCATCCCGATACTCAAATGGCATGAGTTGTTGTACTCAAACTCCACTAGAGGCAAATGAGAATCCCAACTCCCTGCGAAGTCCACAGCACACACTCTCAACATGTCCTCTAAAGTCTAAATCGTGTGCTCGGACTGACCATTATTCTGCAGATGAAAAAGCGATACCGAAATCCAATCGAGTACCTAACTCTTCTTGCAGCTTACACCAAAAATACAAAGTGAACTAAGGTCCTTTGTCTGACACGATAGAGATTGGCACACCATGCACATATACAATCTTATCAAGATATAACTTCGCTAAATGTGTCACTCTATATGTCGTCTTAACAGGGAGAAAATGTGCCGAGTTGGGCAATCGATCAATGATAACCCAGATAGAGTCATATCCAGAAGATGTCCTCGACAGCCCTAGTACAAAGTTCATGGTGATACAATCCCACTTCCATTCTGGGAGGGATAACTGTTGCATCAATCCAGAAGGGCGTTGATGCTCAAACTTAACTTATTGGCACGTCAAGCATCGAATGACAGACTCACTGATGTCCTTCTTCATCCCCGGCCACTAATAGGACTCCCAAAGATCCCGATACATCTTAATGTACCCTGGGTGGAAAAAATATATGGAGTTGTGACCCTCGGTCATAATCTCCTCGCGCAACCTATTAGAAGATGGTACGCACAATCTCAGCCCAAACCAAAGGACTCTAGAGTCATCCACGCTAAACCCTGTTACACCAGATTATCTAAATTTATTGATTAGACTATACATCTCAGGGTCCTCCTTCTGAATCTCTCGAATTCAATCTAACAAAATAGGCTTCGCCTCAACATGACCAAGCAAAGTCCCTGAATCATCAAATTGTAACTCAATTCTAGACTCCATCAGACACTTCCATTCAGACACTGCAGGATGTCTCTCCACGAAAATATGAGCTAAGCTACCCACTGACTTCCTACTCAATGCATCAGCCACGATGTTAGCCTTGCCAGGATGGTATGATAAGGTGCAATCATAATCTTTGAGCAACTCTAGCCAACGTCTCTGTCTCAAATTCAGGTCTCACTGCCCGAAAATGTACTTTAGACTCTTATGATCCGTGAAGATCTCAAAAGTCTCTCCGTAAAGGTAATGCCTCCAAATCTTAAGTGCGAACACCACTGCTGCTAACTCCAAGTCATGCGTCAGGTAGTTCTTTTCATGCCTCTTAAGTTGTCTCGATGCATAGGCAATTACTTTATTATGTTGCATCAACACACAACCTAGGCCAACTCTCAATGCATCGCAATACACCGTAAAACCTCCAGAACTCAATGGTAACACCAACAGTGGCGCACTCATCAAACACTTTTTTTAGTTTTTGAAACACGTCCTCACGCCTATCAGACAATACAATACCCGACCAAACCAAGGAAACTCTGAATCTTCGTAGTGGTCTTAGGTCTCTCCCAATGGAGTACTGGCCCCACTTTCTTAAGATATATCATAATGCCCTCTCTCGACACTACATGTTCCAAAAATGCCACTTGTGCGAGCCAAAACTCGCACTTTGAGAATTTAACATACAATTGATGCTCTCTCAAAGTCTGCAAGACTGACCTCAAGTGATCCTCTTAATCCTCTCTACTCCTTGAATATATCAGAATGGCATCGATAAAGACAATCATAAACTGATCCAAATACTGTCTGAACACTCTGTTCATCAAATCCATGAATGTCGCTATTGTGTTGGTCGAACCAAACAACATCACCAAGAATTCGTAGTGACCATATCTAGTTTGAAACATTGTCTTAGGAATGTCCTCACCTCTAATCC
This sequence comes from Flueggea neowawraea, assembly GCA_948243855.1. Lineage (NCBI taxonomy): Eukaryota > Viridiplantae > Streptophyta > Magnoliopsida > Malpighiales > Phyllanthaceae > Flueggea > Flueggea neowawraea. The sequence goes on from CAODLS012925462.1 coordinate 7,543, forward strand.
TCAACTGATGATATCCCGAACTCAAGTCGATCTTAGAAAACCACTGCGCACCCTGCAACTGGTCGAACAAATCATCTATCATTGGAAGTGGATATCAGTTCTACACCGTTACCTTGTTAAGTTGTTGGTAATCGATGCACATATGAAGACTCCCATCTTTCTTCTTAACAAACAACACGGATCGCCCCAAAGAGAAACGCTCGATCGAACAAATCTCTTGTCTAACAACTCCTTCAACTCGACTAGAGTCATCTGATACGGTGGGATTGATATCGGATCAGTACCAGGCTGCACCTCTATAGAAAAATCAATCTCCTGATCAGGTGAAAGTCTCGGTAACTCCTCTGAAAATACATTAGAAAAATCCCATACCACAGGTACATCTCCAACCCTGAACTCTGATCCTTCAGACTCAATCAGAACAAAAGCCAAGTATGTCTCACATCATCTTCTGTGCTCTGACAGTCGACACGTATCCTCATGCCACACTGTCTAGCTCTCTCTGGTAGCAGAACTCAGTCTAACCAGGCAATCGAAAGCATACCCTCCTGGCAAAGTAATCCATAGTAGCATGTCATTTCGAAACCACTTCATACCTAGAATGACATCAAAATCCCCCACATCTAATAAGATGAGCTCAACTACTAACTCCTGCCTATCAATGGCAATCACGCAACCCTGAACCGCAGAATCGGTTAACATCTTGCTACCCAAAGTTGAAGAAACCTCTAACAACCCATCCAACTGACGCACTACTAACCCATCACGGTCAACAAAAGGTGGGGTGATGAATGAATGGGGTGCTCTAGTATTAAATAAGACATATGCAAGAGTACCATATATAGAAAGTGTACCAGTAACTGCGGTATTAGAGATCTGAGCCTATTGATGGGTGAGATGATATACTCGAGTCTGCCTTCCTGAAGCACTGCTCTGGGTTGCCTGGCCTCTGCCACTGCCCTGGCCACCCTGACTATGCCTCTCAGAACCTCCGTCATCTCCCCTACCTGTACCGATACTCACTGTACCTGAGCCTCCTACTACCGACTGTCCTGCTCGATCCTCAGCACCCTATTTCATAGGACACTTTACTACCTTGTGCCCTGATTATCTGTAGTGAAAATAGTTATCAGTCGCTCTGTGGCATACCCCTGAGTGCCTCTTCTTACAAATCACACAGGGCGGAATCAAACTCCACGAGCCCTGTCCCCCACTTTACCCAGCTGGTTGTACTACACAGTGGCTTTGAGTGCTCTGACTAGGCCTTTGCCCTCCAAATGAATGTTGGCATCTCTACCCTGACTGAGCACCCTAGTTTTGGCCCTACTAGCCTCCTGAACCCCCTAGCAGCCTCAGCGATCTGCCTCACGGTGGGTAACCCTAAGGTCGTTACCACTCTGCTAATCGTGGGTCGTAACCCATCCAAAAACTTCCTCGCCAACACCTCCTTTCCCTGACTCTAGGGAGGCGTTTACCTACTCAAGTCCTTGTAGTCCTCATATTCTGTCACTGACTTACTCGGCCCCTAACGGAAGTCACTGAACTCATTTGGCTTCTTATCCTGAATGCTCCGAGGAAGGACAGATGTAATGAGCTCCTCCTTGAAACTAGCCCAACTAAAACCTCTTAAAGCCTCAATGCTCCTCTACCACCTGGTTGCGCAGCCACTCAGAAGAAACACGTTGAGTCTGACCCCGCTGGAATCATCAATAATGCCCCGAGCCTCAAAACGATGCTCCACCTCCATGAAGAAATCATATGGATCCTCCCCCATCATCCTTAAAAATTTAGGTGGCTGCAGGTTCATAAATTGGTCCAAAATATCATCCTCCTTGGTCCGCAGTGCAACAGGTGCAACCACTAGAGCATCAACAACGGCCTCATTTGGCTGAGGTGGCACTAATGACGAAACCAAAGCTACTCCTGCTGGCAGAGCTGGCAGAGCTACTGTGGCCTGTCCCGACTGAGCTCTCTTCAAATGCTCAAGAACTTAGGTCATACCCTCAAATATCTCCATCTGAGCTGTGAGAAGCTGCTGAAGTTGGAGCTACTACTGAGGTGTTGTTTTTCGACCTCTGGCGCACTATGTGAATCATGTGAATCTACGGCCGACTGATCAGTTGGCTTAACAGGCACTCGCCTAGGTCGACCTCGACCATGACCACGGGCCATATCTATAAATACAGATAGACAGAACATATATGCAGATGTCATAATGCTACATGGTTGCCACAGTACCAAGACAAATATCATAAGAGTGTACAAAAGCAATTGGATTGACTTGATCAAAGATACATATGCTCCACATCGACCCAGACAATACGAAACCTACGCTCCATCCCAGATTTACAAAATCTAAGCTCTAATACCACCTTTGTCACGACCCATTTTCGGACCATGATCGACGTACAAGGCGATTTGTCTATGGAAGCCCGGCTCATCTCGCACAAGCCTCAGTGTACAGACATTCTACCCAACTTATCCAATTATTTATTCAAAACATTTATAAATAGAAAACATTTATATATAAAAGAAAACCATAAATATATATATGTATACATAATAGAAAATATCAATAAAATATAAAACCGTTAGAGAAAATGTCAATATCCCAAAATACAAAATATGTAGTCCAGTATCCTAATAGTAGCTCGATGTGGAGCTCTAACGACTGAACAAAATTAGAGTCTGAACGAGGGGCACTCACTATAGACAAGAAACGCATCACTGGAATCAAGGTACTGAACTGATGTTGATCGTCCAAAAGAAATGTCACCTGAGAAAATAGTTTAAGAATAGACAACAGATGAAAAAGGGGTAAGAATCCCTAGTGAGAAAATGACACTTTAGACTGCCTCATACTTGCCTCACAAAGACTGTTTTGAAACCCCTTTAAAATACCACATAAGAATATACGTAGATACCATATAGTATACACACTACATACATAATATATTTCTGAAATTCATTTTGCAAAAACATTCGCACTCAAATCATACAACATGCATTCAGACAGTCTTCAAGTATATATATATATGGATTCATAGTACAAGACCAGTGCAATTCAATTTTCATAATAGCAGTGTGGACTCCTCCACCTGACTACTTTAGAGCGTATATCTTGTAATATTCCACCCGTTTTTGTTAGGAATATAGTAGCTTTCTGACCAAGTCCAATTTGATCTTGGGGATAATCAGACGTATTTTCAAGGATTAGGCGTTATTGAATCTCGAGGGAGGTCTGATTCATGTTGGGAAGCGTGAAATGTCAAGTATGTGATTGAATAGCGAACAATGTGCATTGACATAAGTAAAATGTACATTGTTGAGTGAGGAAGATGTATGTTATCTAGAAGAGCAGTATAACGTATGTTGTATAGGTACGACGTACATTATCTTGGATGCGAGGATGATCAACGTACGTTGCCATGATACAACGTGCGTTGAGTTGTGTTTCTTCAAATTCGTTGCTACTGGATGCTTCACAATGTGCGTTGTGGTGTACAACGTATGTTGTGCACATCCACAATGTATGTTGTCATTATGTATGACATACGTTGCCTTTGTAATTGTCGAAACGTTGCATTTTGATCTGCAGCTCTTAAAACGGCCAAAACTCGGCTTTCACCGCCATTTCTCACTCAAATCACTCCCAATCGGTTTGAAACTCTCTCACATTGCTCCCCCAATGTTCCTAATCCATTTCTGAGGTAAGATCAACATCATTTCTTCATTTCTAACTCATTTTCATGCATTGATTCATGAAAATGTCATTTGGCCGAATTTGAAATGGGTTTTAATTTTTGGATGATTCTTGATGAATGGATATTAGATGATGCTACATCATGTTATATAGGACTTATATGAACACGATTCAAGCTTTCAATCAAATGATTTGATGAGTTTTTGATGGACCTAGGGTTATGTTCGGGTTTGTTGATTTTTAGGACGAATTGCAGTTTATTTGTGGAATCTGAGGTTGGATTCATGTTCAGGGGATCTTTAGAGTCAGGATATATGATTGGTTTTGATATTTGTTAGTCGAATCAAAAGTTCAATAGTTTTGAGAATAAACTTGTGGTTTTGGTTAGTTTTGTAAATTTCTAGGAAGCTTGCATAGACTTGTAATTTCTAAAAATTGGGAGTATAGATTTGTAATTTTGAAAAGTCAAGTTCTAAATTTTTAATTTTGGAGAACTTGGGGATCTATTTATAATTTTAAGGAATTAGGATAAATTTGCGAATTCTGAGAGTTCGGGATAGAATTTGGAGATTCTGACTTATGAATGTCTAGTCAGTAATCCTAGCAGTCTTTGAGGACTGTTTTGTAATTTGTCAAGGCTCGGGAACTAAAACATAATTTTACACTGGTCGAGGACCAAACTGTAATTTTACATAGATTCTATATTTTGGGCCGAGGGTGATGGATTCACTCTCGAGATATATTTCCAGTGACTTAGAAGGTCTACATCTGCATTAGCATACCATACATTGGTACTGCCACAGTAACACATTCTGATATATGCTCTGTCTATATTGTTACAACTTTGTGTGCCTGCTAGCACGAACAGTCATCTACTAGTGGTGTTTGACTGGATCCGCAGCTTTGGATACTAGGAGAGTGAAATGCCAACTTCAGACACATAGGTTGTGTCTTCAAAATTGAGTATGTTATTTTGATATGTCTGGTTATAATATGAAATTGGACTAATAATTATTGGGTTAATTAATAATCAGGATTATGTGATTATTAATAACCAATGTTTTGCTATGGAAAATTTAAAGTGTATATTAGTATGTATATACAAGAGTATTTTGTAAATGATGGAATAAAGAAAAATATGATGCATGATTGGTTGTACAATACTATGTATGTATCACACAGAATATGGGGACATCGAGCTACAGGCTACGTAGCCTTTGGTATACGAATGCTTTGTATCCAACGCTGAGGACCCAGTCAAACATTGCTAGTGGGTGGTTGCTCGTGTTGGCAGGCACACGAAGCTATAACAAATATAAACAGAGCAAATATCAAAATGTGGTATTGTGTCGATACCAATGCATGATATGCAAATACAGATGTTGACCCTCGTAGTCACTGAAAATCTATATCGGGAGTGAATCCATCACCATCGACCCAAAATATAAAATTTGCGTAAAATTACAATTTGGTCCCCGACCAATGTAAAATTATGTTTTAGTCCTTGAGACTCGATAAATTAAAAAACAGTCCTGAATGAATGCTGGAATTACTGACTAGACATTCATAAGTCAGAATTCCTAAATTCTATCCCAAACTCTTAGAAATCGCGAAACTAACCTAATTCCTCAAAATTACAAATGTCTCCAAGTGCTCCAAAATTACAAATCTAGACCTTGACTTTTCAAAATTACAAATCTATACTCCCAAATTTTTAGAAATTACAAGTCTAGGGTAATTTTTCACAAATTGACAAAACTATAAAACCACAAATTTATTCTCAAAACTACTGAAATCTCGATTCAACTGATAAATATTGAAACCAATCATATATCCTGACTCTAATTGATCCCTTGAATATGAATCCAATCTCAGATTTGACAAAAAAAACTCCCAATCATTGCAAAAATATCAAACCCAAACTTAACCCTAGGTTTGCCAAAAATTCATCAAATCTTTCGATTCAAAGTTTCAATTGTGTTTATCTAAGTCCTATCTAATATATTCTAGCATCCTCTAACATCCATTCATCACGAATCATCCGAACATTGAAACCCATTTCATTTTCGGCCTAAAATGCATTTTCATTAATCAATGCATGAAAATGAGTTTAAAAGGAAGAAGAGATGTTGATCTTACCTTAGAAATTGATTAGGAACATTGGGGAAACAATGTGAGAGCGTTTCAGACCAATTGAGAGAGATTTGAGTGAGAAAATGACAGGAAAAGTTGAGTTTCAGCCGTTTTAAGAGCTGCAGATCAAAACACACCGTTTCGAGAAATACAAAGGCTACGTACGTCATTCACAAGCTCAAAGTATGTTGTGGTCGTGCACAATGTATGTTGTACCTCACAAAGCACATTGTGAAGCATCCAGTAGTCACGAATTCAAAGAAACACAACTCAACGTAAGTCATATCATGGCAACGTACGTCGTACAAAACCAACGCACGTTATGCTGCCTTTCAAGCTAATGTACGCCTTCCTCACTTGACAACTCATGTTATACTCAAGTCAACGCACGTTGTTCACTCTCAAATCACATATTTAACGTTTCACACTTCCCAATGTGTATCAGACCTCCCTTGAGATTTGATAAAACCTAATCATCGGAGATACGTCCGATTATCCTCAAGATCAAATCGGACTTGGTTAGAAAGCTACAGTATTCCTAATGAAAACGGGCGGAATATTACACCGCATCTTGACACCGAACGACAACACACATGCATGCCATAAGACATGTAGCTTGGCTCACTCACACAGACGATCGATCGTCCAATCTTCTTTTTTTCAGATTTCATTTTCAATCAATTTTGCCACCAATTTTCACTTAATAATTTATTTTCAAATCACTCCTAACCTTCATTAATCACCTAATTAACATCTTAAACACAAAATTTACCCTTCAATCACCAAAAATAAATTTTCAATTTTTCCCAAATTTAATTATTAAAATAAAATAATAATTACCAAAAAGAAATATGGGATATTACAATCAAAATATATGTATATAAAAACATATGCAAGTATAAGTATACAAAATAAATGTATAAATACTAAAAACAAAATCAAGGCAACCCAATAACCCGACAACATCTCGATGCCGAGCTCTATCAAAAACAAACCAAGCTCGAGCAAAAGGGCCTCACTAACCAAAAGACGCCTCACTGGTATCCCAGATGCGATATAGTTGCTGAAGCCAAAAAGAATCTGTCAACCTGGAGAACAAAGATCAAAGTAGACAGAAGGCAAAAATGGGGTCAGAACCCAGTAAGGAATAGCACTCTAGATTGCCTCATATGTGCCTCACAAAGACTGGTTGAAACTAGTTCGAAAATATCGCATACAGGTATAACAAAATATATATACATATACACGCTACATAATTAGTAGTGTCTCAAAATCATTTTGAAATGATTTCATACAAAGCACACAACACGCAGGAAAAATATCGTAGTTTACTTTTTATTTCAAAACCATAGTTGTAATATCAAAGATATGGGACCAAAATAAATAGGTTGTGGACTGCGCCAACAACCAAAACAAAGATAATCGTGGACTCCACCATTTATCAATAATAAATCATGTGTTTGGTGTCCCAAACACATGGCTATTGTCATCCCTGATAGCTGGGATTTATCAAAGCATTGGTATACCAAATGCTACATACCCCGTACCGTAGGTGTCTCGTATCAAAACAAAATCATACTACATAAGTTTGAAATCATAGGCATGCAAATTTAGAATTCAAAACAGAGAGAATATATATATATTAATTTGCAAAACAAAGGTGAATTATTAATTCACATAATCCATTTATTATTTTTAGCCAATCCTCAGATTAGTCAAATTACGAAATACGTGTGAACACAGCAAAACAAATACAGTTTCGAGACACAGCCTATGTGTCTGCAGCTGTCATACACTCACCTGGATGTCCTAGTTGACAATCCAATCAAGCGCCACTAGTAGGTGGCTGGTCGTGATGGCACGGGCACAAAGCTAAAACAAATATCGGATACAAAGCATATCAGAGTTAAAGCAAGGTATGATAATGGTACTATGACTGTATTGAAATGCGTGCACATGCATATGCAAATATCAATACTCAAACGACGCTCCAAAACCCATTACGGTCGAAGATCTCACGCTCTCAACACAAAAATTAGAATCTATGTAAAATTACGATTTGATCGCTGAACTTTTGTAAAATAACATTTTAGTGTCGATTCCATGTAAAATTACGAAACAGTTTTCAAAATTTTCAAAA
>CAODLS012925511.1:0-22921 GCA_948243855.1 Flueggea neowawraea
TGGTAGACCAAAAAGTTTTTGAAATACTTAGTTTGAAATTAATTTTGAAATATTTTGCTTAGTTCTTGCATGCTTTAATTTTTTTGAAATGGTTTTTGAATTGCTATTATGTACATAGTGTGTATATATGTATATTGATTATATTTGCATGTGGTATTTTCAAGCTGTTTTCAAAACAGTCTTTGTGAGGCACGTATAAGACAATTTGGAGTATTGTTCCTTACTGAGTTTTTATCCCCTCTCTTTGTTTTGTCTCTATTAAATTCTGTCTTTCAGGTGATTTCGATCATCGGCATTCTCAGCTCAGTGAAGCGTTGTTTGGCTTGGCAGTGAGAGCCCTTTTGATAGGACCCCGTTTATATGATTTATTAGATACTCCACACTGAATTTCTATGGGTTATGTTATTGTTTCTGTCATTTTAAATATTTTTAATTTGAAATATTTTCCGCATTTGATATTATATATATTTTGTTTTATTAAATAAAGTTTAAACCTTTATTTGATTTTGTTATTAATTTGAAGATGATTTTGGGTAGAAGTTTTGTACTTTGAGGCTTGTGCAAGATAGGCCGGGCTCACATAGACGGTTCACCTTGTACGCCGGTCATGGTCTTAGAAACGGGCCATGATAGTCTTTTTTCTTTCTCTGCCTCACTCTCTATGTATGTCTATTTTCAACAGAATAGGCAAGTTTAGGGTTTTGTACTCATATAAAATGAGTCGACCTTAGTTGGACTTTTCTAACTCATTTATGAAGCCCACGAGTAATTAGTAATAATTAGGCTTGTTAGTCAATCCAATAACTAACGGTCTTCGAGCTCCATGCTTAACCAACATGGTTTGGTTCACCCGTTGGGTGGATCACTTTTCTAACAACAATATTTGTTAAATTATTTGAATCATGACCAGTTTTTGGAAGAAATAAATCGTAGTAGTTAACTTTGAATAAATATTCATGATAAATAAATAACTTTAATTTGAATATAATGACCAATTCGTATTACCTAAGTTGAGCCCACGCATTATAACACTATGTGTTTCTCAACTTAGCTGGCTTGACTTTAAAAGACGTAATGGGATTTCTTTTTCAATATGCCATATAAATTTGAAAAATGACAAGTTTTTTTAAAAAAAAAGAACAATTTTTTTTAAAAATGAACTAATATTGTGAAAAGGAAATAATAATAAAAAGGGGGCAAAAAAAGCTAGATGCATCGCCAAGGGACTGGACAACTTTGAGTTAATGAGAGAATAATGATACATCCGCGATTAAATTTTTGAAATATGCTAAAAAACCCTAGTTAAAATTTCGTCGATTCCACATACTTGGAAAATTTTTGTGGCCAGGTCATGTGGTCATTAATTAATAACGCCTTAGCTTAAGCCTTGAGTAAGGGTGTTTTGACCATTCTTCAAAGCGCGGACACACTAGAGGTTTCTCACTCTTTGTTTAGAAAATTTCGATTCATGATCTTAATAATTCAAGGATGAAGGCATTCAATACTAAGTAAACAAAAAATAATTAATGAATAATTAAATTAGTGATCGAGTCTATATCGAAATACACTATAGAACAAAATTAGTTAGATGCTCTAGGGAACAAGTTATTACTAATCATGACGAACCAAAATCACAAACGTGACTAGAACGTAAAATGTACCCGCAACCCAAAATTCACCAAAAGAACCTCTAGTAGGATAATTTTCCGTGTGCAAGGAAGAAAAATCTCTCTTTCTTCTTCTACCAACGTCGATGGCTCCAAGAGAGAGGCGAGAGAGAGTTTTCATGTATTTTCTGTAAACTATTAACTTATTCAGTGATGAACTCAATTAGATAATAAACCAATTCAGATTCAAGTTCCACCTATAACTTAGTATAGACAGATCTGTTTTTAATAATTGATCACACGAAGATAGCTATTACTACCAAAAATTCACTCCAACTTAGAGGGTGATGTTTGGTTTTTTAATCAGGGTAGCATATAGCATATTCAAGAAAATTATAATTCTTATAAAATATATATATTTTTTTACTTTTTTATTATTCAGTCCACTGGTTTACAATTTATATATATTATTTACTATCGATTTATCAAAATCAAACACGTAATATGCACTTAAACTTTCTCTTTCTTTAGTAGCAGTAGAAGAACAAGGACGTATGGGTTAATATTATCATGCCATATTGTCATTTAATGTATTTTTTTTAAAACGATCAATTAATAGTGCAAACGTCAATGTTCGGATAGTTTATTCAAGTCTGATATATTCCTCTTGCCTAGGCTTTCAAGTCCCTTGGGATCCCATTTTTGCCTTATATTTGTTTTATTGATGATGATTTCTCATGGTCTAAAATAAAATAGGTACAAACAAATTGCTTTATAGAGCTTACTTCAAAAGTTTTTTTTTCCCTTTTTTATTATTTCTTAAGTTTTGGGGTAGAGAAAAATTCAAAACAAAAAAAAAGGTTTGGTGTAGAGAACGAAGAAAAATGGACAATTGCACAAATATTTAAATAAAAATTAGAATTTGGAAATACACCGCCAATGTTTTTAAATCGCACGCCTATTATAACAAATTTTTTGTATTTGTGGCGCTAGCAATATCTAAAATAAAAATTTCAACAATATTGGACCATTTTTGCGCTTGTAATAAGTGCACGCATGTCATCTATGTGTGCATCTAAAGTGCACGCAAGTGTGGATAACACGCACCTTTGAACCTATTAAATACTATTTACATAATAATAATAATTTATGAATATCAAATATAATATTGTAAACCAATTGAATACTAACTGAGAACCAATAAAAAATCGAAAGATTGAAAACCGATTGGAAACCATAAATGCAAATTGATCTATAGAAAAAGGCAAATGAATGCCAAATTATTCAATCGGTATTTAGTCAGTTTTCAAATGGTATTCAATTGGTATTTAATAAGATTTCAAAAAAGTATTAAACTAGTATTCAATTAGTTTTCAAATTTTTTGAATAAATATTCAATCAGTTTTAAAATGGTATTCAATAGTTAGTCAATAAATCTTCAAAAAGTACGTAATTGGTATTCAATTAATTTTCCATAGTATTCAATAGGTATTCAACATGCAAATAAAAAAATATTTCACAGGTTTACAATGAGTTTCAAAAAAGTGTCAAATAAGTTTTCAAAAACTATTCAATTAGTTTGAAATAAAATGTATTCTATTGGTATTCAAAAAATATTCAATAACTATTCAATAAGTTACTTATCAAAATAAAATATTCAATAAGTTTTCAGAAAGTATTCAATTGATATCCAATCAGTTTTCAAATGGTATTGAATAAATGTTAAATCAGTTTTCAAATGGTGTTCAATAGTTGTTTAATAAATCTTTAAAAAGTATTCAATTGGTGCTCAATTAATCTTTAATAGCATTTAATTGGTATTCAAAATGTATTCAATAAGTTCTCAAAACTCATTCAATTATTATTCAATTGAATATTAGTTGAATACCATAATAATATTTTATGAATATAAAATAGAAAATTTTAAACCGATTGAATATCAACTAGAAACCAATTGAAAACTAAAAGATTGAAAACCGATTGTAAACTAAAAATACAAATTCATGTATAAAAAAGCCGAACGAATGCCAAATTATTCAATAGTTCTTTTAATTTTCAATAGTTAATAGGCATTCAACAAGTAATTAAAGAAGTATTTAATAGATTTATAAATAATTTTTTTTTTAAAAGTCAACAATCTTCAATAAAATATTCAATTAATTGTAAAATAAAAAGTATTCAATTGGTATATAAGAAATATTTAATAAGTACTCAAAACAATATTCAAAAAGTATTCAATTGGTATCTAATTAATTTTCAAATATTATTTTAGTATTCCATTGTTGTTCGATTTGTTTTCAATTGGTATTCAGCAGGTTTTCAATTATTTTCGTTTTGCTTCTAATGCTTAATAATATCCTTACTTTGGAGTATGATAACATTACTCTCAATTCGGTTCTAAATATGGATAGCTTACTCCTGTTACTAAACACCAATAAAGACTAGGGGTTAGCATGGCTTGCATCGGTTCAGGGAGATATATATATATATATATCGGGAGATTTTGGTTTCTCCATAACCAAAATCGAATTGAATTTTCAAAATATTTGAATCGAAATCTCCAAAATTTCGATTCGGTTCGGAGATTTTGGTTCAATTAAAATGAGTAGGTTCAGTTCAGTTCTCAGAGTTTTTTTCAATAAAATTCAATTTAAATACAAAAAGTGTCATATTTATCATATCTTAAACATACAAACACATTACAATAAGATAAAATTAAATCCAAAATACAATAACATAACCAGAGGATCTGAAGAATTGGTCGCACTTGCAATTTTTCACTTGTTACTTGATTGATTTATCCTAAGATAACATAAAAATAATATGAATTAGTTGTCAAAAAAATAATTATGGACAAATTTAGTTAGATTTAATAGATAAAAAATCCCCAAAAAGAAATGAGCCATACCTGTGAATGTCGTCGGTGACAACGCTGCAGCTGAAAGCCAAGAGAACCGAGAGAACAAAGAGCCAAAGAGTTGAAAGCCAAAGAGCTCAAGTTAATTAGTCATTTCTGCTAGAACTTAGAATTAGTCACTTAAATTAATCAGAATCAAATTAAGCTTTTTTCTCTAAAATTCCAAAAAGTGTAACTTATCCAGTTTAGAGACATGAACTAAAAAGGTCTAAGCATCATCAGTGATCCACCTTGCTCTCATGTTTTTTTGAAAAAAAAAAACTGTACTTTGTTATAAAATAACCAAATTTCCCTTAAGTAAAATTTACCATCTATACTTAATTAACATTTACAAATTCATAAATGAGTTTTGTCATGTTTAATGCTGTTAACTATATAGAAATAAAAGAAATAAATGAGTTCGCAAAATACTCAGTCACAACGTCGAAGATGAATACGTCAATAATCGTGACACAACTTTCGTAAAATTTCACCTAAAGCAATGAGAAAAAACTTGTGCTAATACTTGTACTGTCAATTTTTTTATCATACTTTTTTAAAAATAACATTTCATATTTCAATTTTACAGAAATATTAGTTTTTATGTTATCACTTATTTGAAACTAAGTTTTAAAAATATCACATTAATTTTTATATAAATTTTAATTTTTTGTTTTATTTTTTAAATTTTTTCTCTCTTCAATTTTCTCTCTCACTCTCAGTCTTACTCATTCTCCCTCACCCCAAACCTTAGCTACTCCACACCTCTCTCTCTTCCGCTGCTCCCCACCCTACCCCAACGCACCGCCTCTCTCTCTGACGCACACTCCCCACCCCACAACCTTTCTCTATCTTTTGTCGCTCCTCTCCGTCGATCTCTCTTCGCATTCTCTCCTTTGTCGCTCCTCTCTATCGATCTGTCTCTCTCTCCTTTTTCTCTTCACGTTCTCTCTTGATTTTCGCCGCAGTCTCTTCGTCGATCTCTCTTCTCATCGCTCCTCGTCGTCTGTTTCCTCACCGCTCATGGTCATTTATCGCTCTTCGTCAACGCATCGCGACTAGATAGCAGTGAGGAAGATGAGTCCTGGGAGGATGTTTAGATGATCGGCAGCCAGATCTAATAGCCAAGCGTGGCAGCTAGGGTTTCCAACTGCTATTCGTTATTTAAAAAAATATTTTTTTGTGCTTTTTATTTTAAAAATATATTGACAAATGGTGTTCCTGTGGCAGCTAGGGTTTCCTGGAAACCTTAACAACTTCTATTCATTTATTTTAAAATTGTTGAATTTGTTGTTATTTTGAAACCCTAGTTGCATTTGAGGAACTGTTACAAACCGTTGTGAATTGTTTAAAATAGTTTATAATGGTTCACAATAATATACAATATAATATACACTATTTTTGTGAACCATTATGAACTCTGAAAATTTAAAAATTATTTAGAATTAAAAAATATGAATTGTGTACTCTTTTTGTGAACTGTTGTGAACCATTTAAAATGGTTTACAATAATGTATAATATAATATACACTATTTTGTGAAACATTGTGAACGTCAAAATCGACCCTAAAAAATATTTTTTGAAGAAAAAATTTGTTTAAAACTAGTAAAAAAATTATTTACACTTTTTTTAAACATAAATTGTGTACTCTATTGTGAACCGTTGTGAATCTAAAATACAATCTAGATTGAGAATATTTTTTAAAAAAATTAATTTCTCTCGAAAATACAATATGTCGCAGTTTTAAAAAAAATGTCAAGTGATATTGTGAATACTAACAAATTTGACATGTTGTTATGAAAAAGTAGCATTCTTTTTTAATATAAACTTATAATTGTCCCAAGAAACTTAACAGCCTTGAATTTCTAGTTTTAAGCTATTAGAAGAAATTTGACTGATGTTGCACTTATTTATGTAAATGCAATTTTGAACACTCACTGCATTGCTCCCTCGAAACCTCCTTCCACTGACTCTGATATCTCTGAAGCAACAAGCCACCAACACAATCAAGTACTGCAAAGCAATCGGGAACAACATCAGCAACTCATCACCAGTGAAATTCTCTAACAATCAGAAGGGAGGAATGGTAAAAACGATGAATGGAGAACTTACAAGGTTAGGGACAGCGAGGACCCAGTCAATACGTTCTCCGGCGAGAGCGACAGCGAGGACCGAGGAGAGAGCGATAACGAGACAGAGAGGAGATGGACTAGGCGAGAGCGAGATTTCTGTGGATGTTGAACCGTTTTTGTACCATTTCATATCTTAGGCAGGATCTTAAACATATATATCTGGTGGATGTAGAACCGCGTCTGGAGATTTCTGTGGGGTATGGAACCTCTTTTGCAATTAGACATGGTTTGGGAATCCCGGGACGGCTTTGTTTCCTTCCCTTCGTTCTCTGCCGTCACTCCGATTAGTTCGCAATGGACGTTCGATGTATCTGGAGTTGACAAGATGTGGAGCCGCTTTCATCAATCCATTCTCCTTGGCGAGCAACGCAAACGATTAACGGCAGTAAAAGGAGTGGTGGCTAGCTACTGCAATCTGATTTTTGTTTTAACTAAAATCCATTGAATTATTTCAAAAAAAATTACAAAACATCTTGTACTCCTATGTATAGGAAAAAATGATGTTGTGTACACTTGCGTACAATGTAAGCTTCTGTACACCAAATTGAATATCATTAAATAAATTAAAAATTTGTAAATGTTATGTATACTAATTAATATATACTTGTGTATATTTATATACATCAACAAATCAGCTTAATTAAACAAAATTTGTAAATATTTGTATACTTGGTGTACACCAATGTACACTCGTACAAGCTTATGTACCCCAACTCAAATTCATTAAATTAGTGCTTTTAAAAAAATTGTGAATGTCTTTTGTACACTTATGTATATCATTTTACATCACTATATGCTATTGTACACTTCTGTATACCCTCCGAAAATTTTAGATTGAATTTTAATTTTTTTCCTAAAAACAAAGAACTCAATTTCTCATTAAAAAAATTATTTTTTTTTGCGAAAATACAACAGTTTCGCACGAATTTCCAAAAAAGACTAATGTCTAATATTTAAACATTAGTGGTGGTATTTCTCATATTCGGCATTTTAATTTCCATAAAAGTTAAATTCTCCCTTGTTCGCTGAACCGAATTCTAAAAAAAAAGGGGGAAAAGTTCTTGCTTCCTATCCCTCTTACCCGATTTCTAGATTTAAAATTTCCTAGTTTAGAGGAGATAGAGATACGTCTATCTATGTTAATACTGAGTGAATTAACTATGACTTCCTCCAAGAAAAGGACTTAAAATGATGCATTGGGCTTTGAGGGCATAATAATCTTTAGTTGGATGATTGTGGCCCTTGTCATCCTGACCAACATACATCTGATCTTCACTGTATGTATGACGAGGTTGAAATTTTTCTAACGAACAAAATAAATAAATAAAATCTCTGAAATAAAATTAAAAAATAAAAAATCCTCCACTCTGTCGGTGAAAAAAAAACCACATGCAGTTTAAAGGAGAATATACAAATAATTCATGAAAGTATTACGTCGCTCAGTGCACAATTGCAAGGACTATCAGTTCAAAAAAAACAATTACAGGGACTAAATGAACAAGAATTAATATTTTACAAATTTCTAACAAGTTACAAAGAATGGTATTTTATTTCATGTAAGAAAGGACCTGAAATTAAGATTATGCATTATATAATTAGATTATACTTATGAAAAAAATATATAATAAGAGTGGCATCCATCATGTCCTTTCCATCCCAAGTAGAATTTAAGAAAAAAAAGAAATCCTAAAAATGCACGTCAGCCGAAATGCTGGCTATCACTACCTAAGAAATAGTAGGCTTGTAATATTCATCACTTGCAAATCAATATACACAACAAAGTTGTGTAAAGCAAGCCAAAGGCATGGTGATGTTAAGTGGATAACATCACTTGCTTCTTAACTCCTCAGCTAGCTTATTCCTCAGATCCTT
The DNA here is from genome assembly GCA_948243855.1 of Flueggea neowawraea. Taxonomy (NCBI): domain Eukaryota; kingdom Viridiplantae; phylum Streptophyta; class Magnoliopsida; order Malpighiales; family Phyllanthaceae; genus Flueggea; species Flueggea neowawraea. The sequence goes on from CAODLS012925511.1 coordinate 8,509, forward strand.
TAAAGCATCTACCACTTCTGAATCAGGATTATGCTTCAGCAATCTACCCTGGAAAGAAGTCGGCCTGAAAGCACACAAAGATTAAGTCATTGCTTTTTAATATGCAAAACAAAGTTATGTAATCCACTCCTCGCTCCCTCTCGCTCACAGAGAGAGAGAGAGAGAGAGATCATGGCATGCATGCAGGCAGATGTGTTTCATTTTTCAGATATAAAAGACCATTATAGCAGTCGGAATATAACTGGAAGGGGAGAAATAATCCCACGTGAAGGGACCAGATATCAAATTTGCGGAGTTGGCTAAGTCATGGGCGAAGCGGTTCGCTGATCTCTTTACAGAAACAACTTTGACATTAGATAAGTTGCTAACAGAAATTTGTAATCTTGAATAACCAATACCAAAATATGAATGTAATGGTGCACGTCAGAAGCAATAGCATTCATAGTCACCAAAAAATCTAATTCCACAATAAACTCTCTTCTCCTCTCTTTTAGCCATATGTTCTACATTTTTCAACCCTCATATTTCGCCCAAAAGAAAAAAAAGAACCAAATGAAAATTTTCTTTGTATAGAGCTCACCTTTGTTCTTGAAGCATTCCTTCCACCTCCTTTTGTGACGCATTAATCTGCATTGAAACAATCATGGATGTTATGATCTAACTGATGATTAATAATCTGATACCAGGAGAATTAGCAGGCAAGACAACGGATCCTAACTTCAGAAACTAGTGCCTTGGAACTCCAAACAAAGACTCCCTGTGAAAACAGCAGAAAGAAAGCCCATCAGGATAATAAAAGAGCATGGCTTTGTGACATTTTTTAATTGTCATAGCCATTCAGTAAGATGCATATTTGTTTGTCAACTATTCAAGGCATAGGATAAAATCCCAACCTTGTGTTAAGACCATACAATCTGTCATCCCAAACTCAATAAGAGGCATTATTTTGTTTTGAAATTAAACAAGCAGGATTTTTAAGGACAGAGATGAAGATAGGAGAGAGATCTGATAACAAAGTAAAAGGAAATTATACCAGCTTTGCTCTGAAGCAGCAATATCAACATACCGAAAACTTCTTTCTTTTATATGTCTGAAAATTATTTTAGAAGTACTATAATATTACTTTGATAGTATCTTCTGAAAAATAAACATATATAGTATGCAGTTTGATCGTTTGATCACTGGCCCTGAACTGATATAAAAATGGCATCTGCCTTTTGTATCTAAAAACCGGGTAATCATAAGCAAAATAGCAAAAACACCAGTGAATGTAATAAAGGAAAAAAAAGGATCATGTTGACTCAATCAGCTTCATTCAGAACAAATATAGTCGAGTATACACGTGATACATACTGCTCCATGAGCAGCATGCTGCTGAATATGATCAGAAGTCACAACCCACACTTTGGGGCATCCATCCTCCTTCAAGGCAGCAACCTGTAAACAAATAAATTTCAAGGGCCGATAAGTGACAATATGGAGGCTCACTCAAATTTTAGGCAGTTCATTGTCCAAAAAAAATTGCAGGCAGTTGTAACTAATAGGTAGGATAAAAAAACAACACACTTACACAGTAAATACAAACTATGCAACACAAGAATGTGAAACTCTCATCCAAGGGAATTTTTTTTTTTTAAAAAGAGCTCCTTAAACCAGGGAATGCCCACACTTAACATTGGTTTCACTTTACTTTGGGACTCTCTACAACTTTCAATAATTTTTACCACTTGACACAAAAACTCTAAGAAAAAAGCAAAATGTATCTGCTTTGTTCAACTTTGATTGAATCACAAATGAAGAGGCATCAGAGAAAGATGAGACAATGGAGAGGTTTCTGCACTGAAAGTATACACAGAAATTAGAAGAGCAAAATCCGTGCTATAGTTCATGTTACTGATAAATAAGGATAGAGAAGTGAATGAACTCTTTCCGTCAAAGTAAAAGAAGTGACATACTATTAGCAAAAAAAAAGCAATTCATCTAGCACTTAATTTACAGTTCATAAACTCTTGAATGATTAATGTGGTAAAACACAGAATTACGTTTCATTATTAGAGGGGTACTGTCACATACCTCCTTTTCAATCCAAGCATCAGCACATGTTTCTGCTGAATAAACTATATCAACACTGCAAAAAGCTGAGAAATGTTGACATCATAATACATATTCAGATAAGAGGAAAGAATACTTTTAGAATATAAACAAATAACCAATTTAGTTTAGAATTTAGACATGATATTGCCTTTAGAAAAAGATAATATTTACTTTACAAAAATACAAAACAAAATATAAAAAAAAGAAACATAGAACTAAAGTTATAATATTGATAGATAAATACAATTCTAACTCTTTTTTTTTTTGCAGAAACTACGTCTCTAACTTAGTCCTGCAACAATGAAGATGCATGAACCCAGATAGGGAAACTTATATGCATAAGCTAAACTAAAAAAAAAACATGCTCAAGTGTTCATCCACACTTTTACAAAAGAGATAACCTAATCTTCAAAATATAATAAAAATTCTTGTTATTCTCTATGTATGAGAAATACACAAAGTCATCTGCAGAATACAAGAATAACAAAACGAAAGGAGTATAGTTGTGGGTCAAAAAACATACCCGCCAAAAGTTTCCTTTTGCGTAGGGAGCCCTGACATCATGGCATCAAAGACAACGACAACTTTAACCTCTGTGAATGTTGCCAAAATAGTAGAGACAAAGACGTCAAGATATGAAGATAAATACTTGATTATTTGTTTAACTTCTTTGATCGTTCAAGATAAAAACAAAGCACAGGAAAATTCAAATATCACAGAAAAATGCACAAATAAATACAACAAATAGCAATCACACAATCAAACAGTTAAATAACTCGTCAGAATTTAGGAATCAGTTGCTTCTGAAAGCTTTTTTTGGTTAATAGTTACTTCTGAAAGCTGCATCAAAGAATGAAGTCCAAAAAGCTAAAATCCATTAAGCGTTGGCATGAATAAAAAAATGTTTACTGCAAACAGTACCAGGTAAATATTGAATTTATTACTTTCAGAGGTGGCAGTGTTAAGTGATCAAACAAAAAAAGGAAAGGAATAACCATGTTCTGAAATATGAAACCACCAAAACATGAGTTGAAATGCATGTCCAATCGAGTACATTATTCTATAATTTAAGCATAGAAAATAATTTATCAGTTTTCAGACTTTCTTTCTCCTCATGACTCTAAACATCAACTCAATAAATGCAGGAATTTTCTACTTAGTCTATTGAAACTCGCTCTATCTAAAGATTCAAGAAGGATAAGCAAAATGTCTTAGTATCAGGACTATTATAATCTGCCTACATGGCTTATATCCAACTAGTCCACTAAAATAAAAGAATCCTTCAAAGTTGCAATTAAGTTTTCTTTTAAATGATCATGTCCAGCGTCTTCCCATGATACTCCATTTAGCAGTCATTGAATACAATCAAAGAAGACTTCACAACCAACACTCCAACAAAAGGCTTTAAGGCAATCGGTGTGGTCTCCATTACACAAGCAGGGAGGATGAGTTCTTTTACTCCTTAAACTTGGAATACCGTGGAATTCACGGTTCTTACATTCATAGTCCTGATGCTCGCCCAAGAAAAAAGTTTGAAATCACATATGAATATTGGATTCCTAATACTGCTGAAACAAAACTGTAATATGGCTCTGCAATGATGCAGGAACAAAAATAAAAAGACGAAACATTTCATATATGAATATATTCAACTGCATGAAGTAATCTGATTTTTCTAATTTGGAATAAATGGATTGCCAACTCACTGAGGAATTCTTATTCATGCGAAAAATGGAGAGAACCATACATACCTCTCAGCATACTGAATGTTATAAGTTCATCAACTAACTTTTGGGGAGCAACATCAAGTCTTCCATTCATAAAACGTTTCTTCAGCTTCGGCCAATAGCCACACACATTATACCCATCAACAAGCAACACAGGGACTGCATTGTCTATAATCTGGTTTGTACTGTAAGACAGTCAGCACAACAAAGGGCAACACTTTATGATAAAGCCTATTCAAACAAGCAAAAAATCCATGAAAAGTATTACTAACAAAGACTCAAGGTAGGATCACGATAGAGTTCTATATCCTCCGGAAGGTCCTCTTTTTCCACCTTCTTTTTTCGGTAACCTGTAGAAGACTTAGGCGTGCTAGACTTCCTCTTTTGGAACTCCTACATTAATATCTTTATGAAATTAAGCTTGATGATGGAATCCTTATCACATACATACATAGCATTACACATTTCAAAAGACAACCCACCTTCCATAACTTCAAAATTTGCAAATTCCGCTTCACATTAGATGTAATTCTTGGAGGAGCTGGATCAGAACGCTGCTGGTCACCCAAATTGTTAAGAATTATTTATAAAATAGAGAAATTAACAAAATCAACGTCTTCTGAACACCGAGATTGAAAATTCCACTGATTACAGACATGGGTTTCCACTGTTTGTAAATGGGAACCAATCAAACTTAAAAGTTGCAATTATAGATTATTGGACATAAAAGATTGAAACGTTGTTAATTGAATGAAAATAGCAATGAAACTGAAGCCAGCAAAGAAGAAAGAGGACCTTAGGAGATGGAGAAGAAGAGTGAGGTTTCTTGGTGTGGGCCATAACTATTACAATCTTGTACTGAGAAGAAGAACCGCAACCTGAAGAAGACGAAGACAACGCCACCATGCTTTTTTTGGTTATTTCTGTTTCCGCAATGGCATTGGAAGTCAGATTTCGGAATCACATCTCGCAGTTGCCTCGCTGCAAGTCACATCACATGGAGAAGCTGTGATCCATAACCCATAACACAGTCCTACGTGTACGCGTATGAGGAGGAATATGTGGGTGTTGTGTGGGCACAGCGGGTTCCACGTGTGGACCACAACTTTCCATGGACCGGAACCGGTCCGTTAAAAAGTCTGCCCGGAACCAATTGACTCGTGACTCGGATTTTGGTTTAAAAAATCGAAATCGTTAAATCGTGGGTCTTTAACCAGCAATTAATTACAATCCAATCACTAATTTCACTAATAGTTGAGCCGATGTTTAAATAAAAATATATGTTTTTATAAAAAAAAAGAAGTATTTTTTTTATTTCATCTACTTTATAAGTTTCGTTTACTTTTAAATTTCAATCTTCTTTATATGAGACTAATAGACATTAATTAAGATTGAAAAATGAAACCAAGAAAAACATTAAACCAACCGAAGAAATCGGTTTGGTCAAATCAAATTCAAACCCAACTGAAACCAGTGCCATGCTTAGCCAATTCGAGTCTAGTTCCCACCCAAACCTAAACTGACGGTTCTAAAGAGCAGCCACCCCTACTAACTTCTTTTTCCTATTCATTTTCAATGGTAAACAGATATTTGCTTATGTATGTGGTGGAGTGGCTGGTATATGAGCGAGAAGAAAATGCGGGCAAGAAACATTTTTTGAGTCAAAGGGCACGTCGCTGATGAACGATGATGATACCAAGGGCGGCCGAGTTGGAATTCTTGATAGTTGACTTAAAAATTGCTCTTGATAATTCCGACAAAAAAATTGATTGAAATAATTAAATTTAGCTGCAAGCAATTCACAAGTTGTTTACGTAATGGTGCTTGAGTAGTTGACTTAGGTGGCTGCTTTACAAATCAAGTCAAGGTAAACCAGTCGAGAGGACCAGGACATTGAAGATATTCCTAGTTCTTTTCTTCCAGAAAATCGAACTTTTACTTTTACCTTTTAGTGTTGAAGACAAAATATTGCTAGTTAGTTTCGTATATAAATATAAGTTGAATGTGCAGTCCGTAAGAGCAGCAGTGAGTTTCTGCATGAAATGGTACTAATATTTTTACTGGTTTGAGTATGAAGCTGAGTTTTTGTTGTTCTGATCTGACTCTGTTTTTGTTGTTTGTACTTTAAAAGGCTAATAATAAGCTTAAGTTGTATTCCTTCTGGATAAGCTCTTCCTCTTGTCGTGTTCGGATTGCCCTCAATCTCAAAGGTTCTTTTTTTTTTGTATCTGATTAGTATTCTCAAGTTGAATTCTTTGAAAGATTATTGCTTCTTATTTTGATTTTTAAATTAGGTTTTTGAGTTGTTTAGACCATCATGGGTTTGATTTGCAGGACTAGATTATGATTACATTCCTGTTAACTTGCTTAAAGGGAAGCAACAAAGCCCTTGTAAGAATTTTATTTTTTCCGTATCTACTGTAATATGGTTTATTCATCATCTCCATGCTTAATCTAGCTGAGTCAGTGACTACTTACTATCATTAGACTGTAGAATTCTGTGTTGAATTTGTTTTGATGCTTGAAGCAAGAGATTCATATTTCTGAAATGGTTACTGTTATGGTTTCTGTGATGTGGTAAGAGTTTCTAAAGCTCAATCCAGTTGGTTTCGTGCCGGTGCTGGTGGACGGGGACGTTGTTGTTTCCAATTCTTTATCCATTTTAATGGTGGGTTCCTTAGAACTCATTTTACAGAATGAGCATTTCTCTGTCACAGCCATGTAGATGTTTGATTTTGTTCATGAACGTGCAGTATTTGGAAGAAAAATATTCTCAGTTTCCAATTTTGCCTAAAGATCTGAACAAAAGAGCGATCAATTACCAGGTCAATTTCATTCTCTTTTCACTTTTTCTCTTGCATTTTTCATGCATTTGTCTAGCATCACCTGTTGATGCTTGGAAAGTAGTTTGATTTGAACGGATATAATATACTAATAGTTCATTTGGTTTGTTGATTTAGTAGGCAAAATTGTCCTATGTTCTGTGACAAGGTTATTCTGTTTTTGCATTTATGTCTTGCTTTAATGTAAACAATGTGTTATATCTACGGCAGTTTGTTAAGACTGTAGCAGAAATCTGATCTTTGATGAACTAATTTGTCAGATTGCTAGCATTGTGTCCTCGACCATACAACCTCATCAGTCAATTGGCCAAGTGAGTTCCATGTTGAGTCATCATCTATGATTTTTGCAGTTTTCTCTCATAAGCATTTCACGGTGTTGTTTTATGACGTTTTGACTTAACAGAAATATAAAGATCGAGTAATTAGTCCAGATGAGAAACAAACATGGATTCAGTATCACTCTGAAAAAGGATTTGCAGGTGAGCTTAAATCTAATATCTTTCTAGTCAAAAGATATATGAAATCACAAATCAGGCTTTACCATTTAAGTGTACTAACCATATACTAGGAGCATATGAAGTATAAAGTATATGGTATGAATCATCATGTAGTTCTACTTTTCCTGTCTCAGCACTGGAGGCACTGCTAAAAGACCATGTTGGAAAATATGCAACTGGAGATGAAATTTCCCTGGTTTGTTTTTTTATTGCTTCATAAACTAATATGTAAAATCATTTATTTTCAATGGAACTGGGATTCAAAAGTGTAAAATGTGGATCAATCCTGCAGGCAGATTTGTTCCTGGCTCCACAAATTCATGCGCAATTAACAGATTTGACGTTGATATGGTAATGTTCTTTCTTTGGGTTCAACATATGCATCGTTTGTGAGATTTATGCTTGCTTATTAAAATATTGCAAAGACAATAATATAATTGAACTGAAAAGAAAATTACATTTCAAGCTGATAGCTTGTGTTGTTGAAATATTGATACAGACTTCATTTCCTATTATTTCCAATTTGCATGAAACATACAGTAAGATACCGGCATTTGAGAAAGCTTTGCCAGAAAATCGGGCAGATGCCCCCTCATCTACCTCTACTTAATTTCCTCAGAGGTTGTTGGTGCAGTCTTTGAAGATCTGTTGTGGGTGTGCTGTCTTAAGCTTTTTTCCTTTCTTTATTATCGAAGTTCACTCTAAAAATCACTGTCTTTTCTGATATTCAGAAGGTAGTTTGATAGGTAAAATTCAGTGATGGATGGCATGCTACTACTGAACCAGGCCAGCATCTTGTTATTTGTAGCTCTAAATATAAAATATAAATACTGTGTTGATTGGAATAATTAGATTTGAGATTCAATAAACTTTTCTTCTTTGGTGGTTCTACTGGAAACGTATGGCATTTGGTGGACTTTTCTTCCCTCAACTGATATGGATCCACGTGAAGCCAAACGGAAAGGTGAACCATTCTATATGATACCAACTAAATAAAAAAGTAGAGCAAGAAAAGAAAATTCGAATGCCAGTGTTTATTCGTACAAGAAACCCAGCTTGGAAGTGACTTTAGACTTGTTTGTCATTTCTTTCCCCTGAGTAGCTTGGCATGAATTTGCAGCGTTGAAATTTTAGACCCAAGGCCAAGAATATTCTGATATGAATGTAATCAAGGCTGTTCTAGCCTGTTTTTCCAAGAACAACTCAGAGAGTGGAAATATTGCACCATCATTTTCATAATTCATGTGAGTTTGTACTTCCGCCCTTTTGCGTTGCTTCTTGAGCTATAAGAGAATCTCTAATGCATTATCCTATTCAGAGTTGATAAGATTACCACATCAATAATTTATTAATTTTTTATTCATTATATTTTTTCTATAAGAGCATCTCTAATAAATACAACTCATTTATGATTTCACGGACTGTCACATCAGTAATCTATTAATTTCTTACTTATTATACTATCTCTCTAATCCTTAAACTCTTATCATACTCTACTATAAGACTCGCAATCACTTCACTCATCATTTAATTTATTTACAATATATAAATAATAAAAAATATATTTATTTCACATAAATATTTGTAAGTTAATATTTGAGTTAAAAATAACATATAAAATATATCTATCATGAAAATATTTAATTGAATTTTTAAAAATAAAAAAATAATAAATCGGATAAATATTTAAATTAAAATAATATAGTTATCAACAAAAACAAATTGGATTAATCAAATAAAAATAAATTGTGTAAGATAGTATCTACAAAATTTTTGTTAATGTAATAAGCTGTCTTTTTTCATATACTTTTAGTTCTCAACACTTAACCCACAACTTTTCCTGATGTGCAATCATTTGCCAAGCCAATGTCATCACAAAAGCCTTATTAAAATCGCTGAGATTCCTAAGACCAAGACATCCCCTATCCTTAGGCTGACAAACCTTATTCCAAGAGACGAGCAATCGGCCTCTCCTCGGAACAACCACCCCACAGGAACTTTCTACAAAGTTTCTCAATGTCATTGATATTACTTGTTGGAAGCAGCGTCTTTTGCATAGTGTAGATAGGAATTGCATTAAGAACTGCTTGAATAAACGTTAATCTACCTGCAAGCGACAAACTTTTTGCCTGCCACGACTTGAGTCTTTTCATAACTTTATCAACTATCAGCTTGTAAGCATCTTTTGAGCACTCTGTTGTGAAGAATAAGGACACCAAGGTACCTGCCCAGGTCGTTAGCCAAGGTGAAGCCCACTAAACCACTCAAGCAGCTTGCTTCTCGCTGGGATACACACCTAGAGACATACATAAAAAAATAACTAAATGATAAAAATAAATAAATAGAATGATAAAAGAAATTATTAAACAAAAAAATAAATAAAGAGAATAAATAGAAAAAAATTAATTAAATAAAAAAAAATTTAGAAAAAGATAAAGTGGAGTCTACTTTATCAGTGAATCGCACTTCATGGATATGAATGAATCATAATATGATACACTTTATAATGAGAGAGTATCGCATCATCCCATAAACCTCCCATTAGGAATGTTCTAAACTTCTTTTTTGGAGGAAAAAAAATTACATACCAAGAGAGTATTGGTAATAAAAGAGTGCATCCCCGAAATGAGGAAATTACACCCCATGTCCTTTTTTCTTATTTTGATTTCACAAATACAACCCAAGTAATTATGTTTTCTAATACACAAAAATATTATTTTTTAATTTTCCTAATACCAAATTATTTATATTCTTTTTTTTTTCAATTTTTCTCTTTCTCTCCTCCCTCACTCTTCTCCTCTCTCTCTTTTCTACGCCTCTCTCTACTCTCCGACTCTACCGCCGGATCATCTCTACGACCATCTTTTTCTCCTCCTCCCTCTACTCCTCCGCCTTACTCTACCCCTTTGCCTCCATCTCTTCCTTTTCTCTCCTCCCTTCTTTTCTCCCTCGCATCTCTGACTTTTCTTTCTCTCTCTTTTCTCCCTGATCTACTCCCATCCTTCTCCTCCTCTGTCCTCCCCCTCTTCGGCTCTCTTCTTCATCAACAAACTTGAACGAATGTGATGCAATTCTACTTGATCTGGAGAGAGACGACAATGCGAGGATGAGAGAGAGATAGAGTAAGAGAGCTAGGCAGAGAGGAGCTACGAGAGTGAGAGCGGGATAAAGAGGCATGGTCAGGGTGGAGAAAGTGGCTGGTGGAGAGAGGCTGCACCTCTAACAAAAAGGACCAAAGTTCACTAAATTTAAAAAAAAATGATTTATACTCGTCCTGTACTCATCTAAAAATTTGTTTCCAGGCCCCTAGCTGCACCCTTAACAAAAAGGACCAATATTTGGGAAAAAAAATTTAAGAAATTAAAAATTGAATACAACGAGATTACTCAATAAAAAGGACCAAAGTTCACTAAAATAGTATTTAAATTTGGTTTTGTACTCGTTCTGTACTCGTCTTTTATAACTTTGCTCTCATCCAAATAATAAACAAAAAATAAAAAAATAACTCGATTTGTTCTCATTGTGTTTGTACTCGTGTTGTACTCCACATGTACTCGATTATACTGGTCAAAACAATTTCATTTTTGTTGTTATACTAGTTGTACTTGTGTAGTTTTCCACATGTACTCGATTTTACTGCTCAAAAGAGCTTTCATTAACACTAATCTGTGCTCGAGTTGTTCTCCACATATACTCGGTCTTTACTAGTCAAAAATAGCCTTCATTAACACCAGTCTGTATTCGAGTTGTTCTCCATATATATTCGGACTTTAATGGTCAACAAAACTTTTATTAACACTAGTCTGTATTCGAGTTGTACTCTAGTTGTACTCATTCTCACCGGCTTAAATAGTGTGGTCAAAGCGTTATCAACTTTCTGACGCTTGGTCAATATGCGGTCAAGCTGTTGTATTTTTGAATATTTTATTTTGTGTTTCCATTTTTAGTATATTTTTCACATGTTGTTGCATTTGAGAAATTATTTTTGTTTTGTTACCTATTTGTGTGAATCACCTCCCGAAATAGAGTTATATTATTAAATAGAGAGGAAGGAAAAGTATTCATTTTAGGAAATTAACCAATCATCAACGTGTCGTCATTAAAGATGAGCAGGGCAAAAAAGCTTCATTGCTTAATATATAATACATTCTCCAGTGGCTCTATGGTCAATAAATTTCTATAATAATCCAAAGAAAATAAGAAGTTCAAGTGAGAAAACAAATTGATATACATTATGATGATAGTTAATTGTCATCAAATAGGGTGTTTTGAGGTGGCCATGTTGCATGCAGCAGTAGCAGCACTAGTTGTTAACATGAGATGGTGATGTTATTGTTGAGCTTGGGAAGAAGAAGAAGAAGAAGAAGAAGATGGGTCAGCCAAGTAAGTAGGTGTGTGATAACCTGGCATTATCACAACCATCTTTGGCTCCTTCATCTCACTCCTACTCTGCATTATCTCCATTTGTTTCTCTTCATCTGAACTGTGAAGCGGTGATTTCTTGTAAGAGCAAGCAAGAATTAGCAATGCAGTGGCAATGAGTCCAACATCAGAGCTAACCCAACAAACAGAAATGGAACTGGAGTCTTCCATTCCTCATATACTGCACAATCAACTTCTCCTGAACTACTTACCGTTGAGTTACTAGCTGCCCTCATTTTTTTTTTGTTATTTTTACTGATTAATTTTGTTTTGATGGTGTTGTGTGTGCTGTGCATATATATAGAAGTTGATGACAGCAGAGGATGATTATCTGGATTTGAAGGAGCTGGTTTCTGAGAAGTTACTTCATTGACATTATGATAAGTGATCTGATTCTTTCTTCATGTCTACTTATACCTTTAGAAATTGGTGGTAAAGGATCATCTCCTGATTTGACATCAACCTCTTATGATTAATTTTATCCAAAATAACAACCAAAGATGTTTAAACAAATTGAAACAACTTAAATAGAATCAAGTTTATTACGCGAAAATTAATCCGGATGATTGAGAAAAATTAAAGAATATATGTTAAAAATTGATGAAGCAAGCGGCAGAAAGGAGAAAGAAATGTGAATGGCATAAGGAGAGTAGCTCAGCTGGCTTTTATTTATCAGATTACATACAAACAGGGCTCAGAGAAGCGTGACCTTATTGTACAAGCTTTGGCAAGTTCACTGTGCCTATGAAAAGAGAAATGCATGGAGCAGACAAAGCGAAACCTCATTGTTGCTTTCAAACTAACTAATCTTTAAGACATAGGAATATCCAAGGATTGCCGGCATCTGTAATAATAGAACGTAAACAGCATTAGATAATAAGTAGCTCAACGCCAGGAGGTACTTTTGCTTGAATTGGATTCAGCCAGAGTGAAGAGCCAAGATTGATAATAAATCATAATCCTTGTTTAACGCTACAATGCACAAATTAAGCAGACAGCAAAGACCCTCGACTTTCAATTTTCTCTCTAGTATCCAAGAAGATGTATGGTAATGGAATGATACGAGATTAGGGGCACAAATCTCAATGCTTTCCAAATGATGACATGAGTGATGAACCAACAACTTTCAAATTCAAGAGGTCTGCTAAGATCCCCAAAGACAATCGTTCAAGCAATGGATAAACAAAAAATAAATGTTCAATCTGTGCTCTAGTGACATTAACGGGAAAAGAAGAGAAAAAGATCAAATGTGAAGAAGATAATTGGATAGCAAGATTTAACATTAAGGGGAAAGAAGAGAAAAGATTAAATGGTGAGATAAATGAGGTTACTTTATCGAAAATCTCTTGAATAGCATAGAAGATTTAGACCAAAAATTTCAGAGGGGGAATAAAAAGAGAATTAAAGGACATTAATGAGAAAGTTAGCACTTACGAGAAGGCAACAGGACACGGAAGTGGCTCGGCTTCTATATGTGGCTTCTGTATCTTGACTTGAATCTACAGCATGATCTACCGAGTCCTATTTGATCTGCCAAATACAAAAAAAGATGAAATGTCTGTGAGGGGGAGGCAATCCGAAAGTAGAAAACACAGCTGTGTTGGCAAGTCCCACAAAAGGAGAAGGATGAGATTATTTCATTAGACAAAAATGCATAAGCATTTAAATGATTCTGGGTGATATAAAACATGCATTTCAATCGACCTGTTTCGTCACATTTAAAACAATTAATATAACAATGGAACTGAAAGAGGACTAGAGGAGAGTAAGAGAGATTCTTTTTTTTCTTGTGTACAGCATTAAAAAAATAAGTAGCTCAACTGGAGGAGTTACTTGTTTTGTCAGCTGTTGAGCTCTCCTCATCTTCTCCCCATGTCTCCACCCAAAATCGATTCAGAGGATTTATAATAAATTTCTCTGCGTTTTTAAGAAAAAAAAAACTTAGCAATTTCAAACTCATAATCGTAACCGCCAAATCCAATCATTTCCACCTCCTTCAGACATTGGTGAGGTCGCCACTCACCCATTTTACTTGTCTTTGTTTCGTATGTTTATGATGAACCATCTACAAACAAGCCAGTTAGGAAGCGGTCATGGAATATTCGCCAAAAAAAATGTAAACCTGACATAAATCTACAATATGGTCTACCAAGTCTTATTTGGACTTGCCAAATATAAAAAACGATCAAATGACTCTGACGGGGAGGCAATCCCAGTATATAATACACATTTCTGTTGGCGAGTCCCATAAAAATAGAAGGATGAGATTCCTCCATTACACAAAAATGCACAAGTATGTAAATCATAGATCAAGTCTCAGTCCTATAAAACATGCATTTCAATTAACCCGGTAAGTAATAAACCATAAACAGACGCATATAATTATAGGAAAAGACAAACTCCAGACAAAAAAGCTTTCTTCTGCTATTGCAGTGAAGATATCAAGGAAACCAGAATGCTCTCAAGATAACAAAGTTGTGCATCATTGCATTCAGAGGACACTAGAAAAGAATTTTAATTTAAAGAATTGATTCCTGAGTGTACAAAGCCATTTAAATTGAACACAACCTTAATCTTCAGAGTTACTGACTAACAGCAGATCCAAAATCTTGTAATTGAGTAATCATGTATGGACACACTTACAGCTTCTTGTGTACCTCATCAGCATGTAGTAGAGGTAATAGTAATACTCCATCTAAAGGCCAAAATTGCACATTTGAACAAACTCCATATCACTGTCTACATACTTGGTCCAAAGACTCTTGTATTGATTCATTGCAATATCAAGCCAAGGTTTCATGTTTCCATTGTAATGAATTACTGCAGCTTT
>CAODLS012927057.1:0-10226 GCA_948243855.1 Flueggea neowawraea
TTTCATCATCTTCAAACTCGTTTAGACACACCGCACACTCCAACGTCTCCTTCCCTATCTTCAAATTCTTCACGGCAGAGTAAGGGAATATCGGAAACGTCTCGATCACAGACTCGTCGAGACCGTGTAGCTGGCGAGACCCACCATGGATGGCGGCGGCCATGGCGGGGTCAAGGTTGGTGCGGCCATATCGGCTACGTTCAGCGCACTGTCGAATATAAACCGAGAAAAAACCCAATAGAAAAAAAGCACTTACAAGGACCACCATGATGATGGCCATTGATGGGTTGAACTTGGGGCCAAAATTGTCTGGTGGGTTAACGGACGGCGTTGAGTTCGCCATCTGTGAAGTAACATAGGGTGGAAGAAAGAAGAGGAAGATGAGTAAGGCATGGTTTTGAAGGAACTGTCTGATTGTTTTTCTAGTGTCCATGCTTTTGTTTTCATTGAGTGATTTAATGGAAGTGTTTGGTTATTGTTGAAAGAAGTGTTTGCTCAAGAAGGAAGCAAACATAAAGAGCATGTTGGCGCTAACAAAGGAAATGGAGGAGCATGAGCACTTGAATGTAATCAGGAATATATGGTAGATAATTAATTAAGTATTTGGGATTAGTTTAAGAAGGGGTTTGGTGTTATTGACTTGGAGTTGTGGGGGCCTACTGAGGAGAGAGGAGAAAAAACGAACAAAATTCTGCGGAGACTTCAGTGAAATGAGTACAAAGGAGAAGATATGTACTCCAAGATTTTATTTTTGACCTAAATTAGAACCTGGTAATTAGATTAGAGGTGGATAAATTTCAATGATAAAGAATTGGGAAGAAATTTCATTTTTAGAATAAACGATTCTAGATATATATGCAACCCCTTTCTCGAGAAAATTTTATTGCACTAATTTTCTTCTTATAAAATTTTCTGGGAAAGAAATATAATTCTCAACGACGTATTCTGGCGGTCATTACAATGGTCCGATTGGTTGCAGCCTGTAGAAGCTTCTAAATTAATTATGGGGTTCGTGCCGGTAAATCCCAAGTTTTGTGAAATCAACGGCAAATAAATAGGACTAGACCACTTGTATGAAAGTCAATTCTTCACAATATCTCTTATACATCACCGTCATGATTATTACATATAGTAATTTTTTTTAAAAAATCAATAGAGTATTTGAATTATTTAGCTCGATTTGACCAAGAATTTAATTTCAGTAAAATGCTGTCTTATTATTAATTTTAAGGATATATGTAAATGAAAAAGAAAGCCTACTTGCCCAAATTAAATCATTGTCAAGAATGATTCAATTACACTGTAAGAGATAATTTATATAATTTTTGTATACTGATCATATTGCTGAAAAGACCGCATAGGATTAATAAATATCTTCTCGTGCTTCATACTTCCAATCAATGTTTGATAAACAATTTTCTGTGGTGTCTTCACCTGATTTTCAAGTTCCTTCAGGCCTCGGCTATGGGAAATTAGAAATCCCATCAATCCATTCTTTAAGCACCGCATTGGAGTATGAGAGTATATTTTTGAAAACATTCTGTATACTTTTTTTGGACATTATAATAAATACATTATAGTTGATTAGTCTGAATTAAGAAAAACAATTTTAGAACATTATCTCATAATTATTAAAATTTAATTATACATACTACAGTATAACTTATCTATACTAAAATAATAGTTGAATGTCCTAGTTTAATATCCAGTTTAGTTGTCAAAAAAATATGAATAATACCAAATTTCATTGACAAATGATGACATCACCAACCCATAAGATTAAGGTATATGAAATCAATCAATGATGTTAGGCAGTGAAAGCTGAAATAGAACATCTGGACAGCGATTGTATTGTTAAATATGTGAGCGATACGACCAAGTTATTGGATCAAAGACGTCATGAACCAAGAACAAGTAAACTCATCGTGATCAAAGACCAAGTCATATGTTGATTTCTATGGATTTTTCATTATAATAATGAAATTTTCTTCGCATTTTACAAGACACGTCATAGTTGAATTCTTTCTTTTTTATATATTTCCACCATTGATAGTGGCTGGCAAATATCCATCTCAAATTTGGATGAAAGGTTAACTGAAATTGAAATAGAAGAAATTCGTGGGAGGGATAACATAATTGACCAAGGAGGTTTGCGGAGTTTCTTGATTCCTTTTATCTTAGAAAATTAATCCATTAGTAATAATCTTCGTACGACTAATTGTAATTGCCCCCAAAAATTTCAATGTCCAATAGTCTTGAATCAATTTTTTTACTTTAAATTGCAAGTTACTGCACAATTATATATTATTTGGATGAAAGAATATATTAAAAATATTGGTATCCAGTCACAATTATGTGGCATCCTAATCTCTTTGGGACTATTTTTATTCAAGTGATAATTATGCAATACACAACAAAAACTTTACAAAATTTGCTCTGTCGGACTGAGTATGTTTATTACAGATACACTTTATAGTATTTTCATTCGTGCGATTGTAATTGTCAAAGTCACAAATATAATTTTTAAATTTACAGACTGTTGTTTATAGTTGTTTATATATTATTTGTTTATATATTTGTTTATATATTATTTTTTATATGTTTACATATGAACAACTATAAACAAATATAAACAACGTGTAAACAATATTCAAAGTTCAACTAAAAATGTAATTTTGAAAAATTGGCTCGGAATTTTGAAAAATTTGGTTTGTAGCACATGTAATTTTGAAAAATCTGTCAAAATATAGAAAGTTGACAGTGTGAATTCAAAAATTATAATTCTAACAAGAGTGAATATATAGTTGGCCTTTTATTCAATCTATATCAACACCAATTTTGGAGTCAATCATGATGATAGACATATTGGCCATATAAGTGATACGGGGCCAGCTAATTACCCACTTTAGCAACAATCGTTTCATTTGAGCAATTGAGCTTGAGATCGGGTTGATGTTCGGGCTGAGCTTCGACCCCAAGCTCGAATTAAGTTCCATTGCTATTGGGGCAATTTCAGATTCGTAAATCCATAATCATAAATTACAACCTTAGGGTTCCCATTTTCTAAATTTTAAATGTGATACTCACTAAATTAATATTACAAGTTGACAATCTTTATTTAAAATAACATATAAATAATATTTAAACAACATTTAAAAACAACGTATAAATAAAAGACATTAACAACATATAAACAAAACCTTTTTTAGTTGCAAAATACAAAAACCATCAGCAACAAATCAACAATATACCAGCATGTGAATATCAACAACATATAAATAAAATGCCTAAAATTAACACTATAAATTTGAAAAGTAACATCATACAGACGAAACTTACAAAGTGTGTATGTAATATCCAAAAATTACCGTTGTAAAATAAATAGCAAAGTATGTCTGATGTACCATGTAATTACCAGTTGCTATTTGTTAATGCTTTGGGTTTGGTGGATAGGGATGCAAGTCAGGGAAGCCATTGAGTTTCATTAAGTCGATTCAAGCTTTTTTCCCCAAAATAAATTGTGTATTTTTTCAATTAAAAGCCCCCCCACCCGGGAGACTAACTAAACCACATTGATTTAGTCATTCAGTGTCTTACTCTCCTCGTCTCAAGTAGGCTGATCTAAAATCGAGGTGATGGGTGATAAATCTTATTCATAGAAATAATAGCTGCAGACAAAACAATAGGATAAAAAAGAAAACCACAGATTACAAACTTTGAAATAAATTGTGTTTCATGTTGTATACAAACTCCAATGGAAAGAAATTGACATAGTTGCAACTGTCTTGACTAAAACTAAAAGATTCACAAATTACAAAGGTTCGGAAAATTTGATTCATGAATAAGTTGAGTTTAAGTAGCAAAATAATTAGTTTATTACTATAAGCTCAAACATTAAATGTAACAGTAATTTAGTTCTTTCCGTAACATACATGTTCAACATTTATAACATTAACTCTTTGAGTAATCATAATATAAATAAATATACCGAAAAAAAATTTAGACTATTATATCCTTATCTATTTTTAATAATTACAGGTATATCCTTGTTATTGATTTTCTGAAATAAATTTTTAATTATCTTAACAAAAAATCTAAACTTTATTTCTGTCAAAAAATATAATAATCTATAATTATCTGTAATTATATCAAGATAAAAACTTAACTTTTTTCCTAAATACCCTTAATCTCGTATTTATATTGCTTATATTATTTGATTAATTAATTGTATTACATAAATGTCATTTATTCCCAAATTTTTTAAAAATTATATCAAATATCTTCTTTTGAATTTACAATTTACTAGGATTCTATATTACTTATATTTTTTTATTAATTCATTATAATTGATAATTTAAATTATTATATAACTGTAATTTATTCCCAATTTTTTTAAAAATTATATCAAATATATTATTTTGAATTTATGATTTGTTAGGATTCTTTGAATATCCCCCATAATATTAAAGAGGTAATTATCTACAGATTCAAGTACTGTTGCAATACATTATGCGCAATTAAAGAGATTACATGGATTCTAGAGATAAAACTCTTAGTCAATAGAAGTTTGGGTAAGATCTCGAATTATTGGACAATTGCCAAGAGTTTAAAAGTTTATCAAAAGGTTATTAGACATTATTGATTGTTATACGTTTGTTTTTTATCTGTTGTGGTATTGAAAAATAAAAACCCATTGGAGACCGGATATGGGACAAACTCAGTTTTGCTTCTTAATTATTAAGCATTTTTTTAAAAAATGAATTGCTAAGCATTTGATTTTGATATGGTTTTCACACTGATCCAATCCATCAAGTTATGACGAATTTTAATTTATATGAAAAAATACAACAAATTCAATATATGTGTTTGTAAAAAAATAACTTCAAAGGAAGAATATGGCAATCCTTTAGTCAATATAACCAAAAAAAGTTGTATAAAAATTAAAGCAAAGTCCGTGTAATTTTATCAACAACAATCAAATAAGTAACATCAAAGGACTTTATATATGTAGTTTTATGGGCAAAATCCACCGCGGTCCCTGAGATTTATCATATCTCTCGGGCGATCCCTTGAGTTTCAAAATTAGCTGTTTCAATCCTCGCTCGTAACTCTGTTAGTCAAATTTAACAAAAAATGTAAAAAGACTTATTTACCCTTAAAATATATGAAACCACCTTCTTCTTTCTCCCTCTTCAGATCCTTTCCATCTCCTCTCTCCCTCTTTTTCTCTCTTTCTCTCCCACACCTCTATCCTCTTCTCTCCACCACTAATCTCTCTCTATCTATGTTTATCTCCTCTCACCCCTCTCTCTTTCGTCTTTGTCTCTCCTTTTCGCAATCCATCTTCCTCTTCTCTTCCCTTCTTTACCACCACCACCACCACTTCCTCCACTGTCATCTCATCGGACAACGACGATAGTGGAGAGCGATGGCGTCCAAAAGCTGCATCAGACTATAGTTGCAATGTGATTGAAGGGATGGCGACATCTGGTGTGGTGCGAGCTTCAACAACCATAACTAACAACAAAGAAGTGGAGTCAGAGTCGATTACAACGTCGTCGTTATCTTCACTGCCAGTCGACGACCTCAGATCAAAACCCTTCAAGCCATCGCTACTTCTCGATTGTGCTCCCTCAGAATGTGGGTCTCTCTCTCAAACTCACCTTGAGGCTCTCATCTCTCTATAGATTATAAGTTTATTATATTCTTGGTTCTAGGTTTGTGATTTTTTTTAAATTTATTTTAGATCTTTGTTATGTTTTTGAATTGGTAAAATTGAATTCTTGGTTTGTGGGTTTTGGGTTTGTGATGGTGTTGAAATATGAATTTGGATTGCAATGAGTAAAGTGAATATTGAAAGTCGATTTTATTACTGAAATGAAGAATTGGAAGTCGGTTTTGATGAAAGATTCAACATCTTATCTAGAAGTTGATTAACATTGGTTTGTTGCTTTTTGGGTTTTGATTGTTGTTGCAAATCTGTAATATTTAAGGTTGAATTGTGAATTAATATTGTACATAATTTTGTAAGGTTTGGCTTGCTTGGTTGTGTTGTTGATGAACTATTAAGTTATGGCATTTTTTGTTGACATATTTCCCTAAAAAATGATGTAGTAGGAGTCAAAATTGAAGCTTTTGACAATTGGGTTTTGCGGTGCCTATTGGTGTGGTTGGGTTCAATTATGTGAGGGAGAGGGAGTTGATGAGAGAGTACCATAGAGTTGGTTTTGGGTGTTTGGTTGGTGGGAAAGAAAGGAAAAGTGGGGGAAAAAGGCAGATAAAGAGAAAGAGAGAAAACAGAGATGGTGATGGATGATATTTTTGTTATTAAATTCGTAAAATTAGTAGACTCCATGTGTCACATCAGATTTGTTGACGTGACCCATTAAATTTAACTAATGGAGACAGAGCGAGGGATCAAAACAAATAATTTTGAAACCTAAGGGACCACATAACAGATATGGTCAAACCTTAGAGACTGTGATGGATTTTACCCTAGTTTTATTACTGTAGTAGTTTTATTTATTTATTTTGTAATTGTATGAATTTTTTATATAAAGTCCGTATGTTAATCAAAATTAAAACAAAATCATATCGTAACATAGTTATTCAAAATTTTAATAAAAATAAATATCACGTGCAACGCACGTGCACAAAATGCTAATTCATATAAAAAGTTGTAGGAAAATTAATTTCTGAGTCTATGAGCTTTATTCTAATTAGTAGGTCAATTCTCGTGTTTTTTTGTGAAAGTAAATTTATCATTCACCTTTGTTTTTTACTGACAGAATTAACGAAAAGATAAGTTTACGAAACTACCCATCCTTATATTCTCAAACCACATCCATTCCTAACAATTTTTTCTCTCTCTATCACTCGAATCCCTCTCTTTTTCTCTCAAACCCGAATGCCCATTCATCAAAATTACTGAATCACTTCATCCAAAACCTACCCAATCTCGTAAAAACCCTAATCAACCTTGTGAAGAATCAAAATCGAACAATCTGGAAGAGAAGAATATTGCGGCACACTCAAAACCCGTAGCCCAGCGTCGACGATTTTCAACATGGATGAAGAAGGTATGTGGATTTTGTGCTTTCTAGGTTGCTTTATTTGTAAATTTTGTAACAATAGTTGTTTTTATATGGTCTAAATTGATGGGTGTTGCTTCAATTTGACGATTGTTGGATGATTCTTAGTTTTATCCTTTTCTAGGGTTTTCGTGGGGAAATTGAATTTTGTAGGGATTGAGTTTTGAAAAGTGGTCCTTTTATGTTCTACTGTAAATAATTTTACAGCAGTAGAGGAATTTAGACTCAGATGAATTGGAGGAAGGGCGTATTTACTTGTTAAATTGTAGATTCTGCAACCAACAGAAGCATAGGAATTGTTCATTGTTTTGTTCTTTTTGCGTTTTCAATTTTGTGTTCGTCCAAGTGGACATCCTCTAATTGCTTCTATCAGATCAGTGCATCCTTGTACCATTCTTTTTTTTTTTCCTTTCTGGGTAGATCTGCATGTAGGAGCTAAGCTTGCAGAATGTAAATATTATGTATTGTCATGAAGCTACATGCAATTTAGAAAACAAAAAATAAAAATAGAAATAGTTTTGATGATTCTGGTTTGTCTTTTCATGTTCTTTCTTATTTTATTTTTTGATGAAACAAGAATTCAATTCATTGGTGCAAGTTGCAGATGGTGAAGGCATTTACAAAACTCTGTCTCTTAATAATACTATTGTGGAATTGTAGCTCTTTGAAGCTCCGGAGTAGTAGCAACTATAAGGTGCTTTGATGAGTTTGATATTAATATTTTTTAGCGAAAAATCAGTTGAAAGTGTGAGGTCAGATCATTCCCAAATTCTCACCCTTGCTCTCTTGTTGCATTTGCAATTGATATTTAGGAACCTTACTTCATCAGTGTTTCAAGTAACTGAGTTGGAGGAAGACATTTGAAAGTGATGAAGAAGAAGTGAGGAAGTAGAAGAAACGTAAAAGAAAGGGAAAAGAAAGAAAAATTAGAGTTCATAACACTCATGAATGATAAAATATAAACATGGGCAATTTTGTCTTATAAATTTCATTTAAAATGAGTCACGTGATACGTCATCAATTTACTAACGGATTAATAACGGATCACTAATAGAAGAATTTAAATACAACACGGTTTAAAACTTTAAGGATGTGTTTATAACATTTTAAAAATATAAGGATTGACATATTAATTAAGACAAATTTTAGGGACTCAGAAATTAATTTTTTAAAGTTGTATATAAAATTTAGTTTATATGATTTAGATGATTTATAACAAAGTTGTGAACAAAATTAAGTAAGCAATCTGGTCAATTATATAGTTAGGCTCATTAGATTAGTTTTAACATACCAAAACTCTGTTCAGAACTTTGATTGTTTACTTATTTTAATGTTTTAAACAATTATAATATATATTATAACATTTTTTGTTTTAAAACTTATATAATTAAAAACGATCAATAAAAATTTAAAAAGTAATAAATGGAGCTCCAATAGTCCAATTGATTAAAAGATACTTTTCAGTGCCTAAAAATGATTTTAAAATTGGAGAGGTTTTGCAGGACACTCACCTAAAACAAACGCTGATATGATACCCTACAAATATCGACTCAAAATATTATATCAGTAACCCTGCCAAATAAGGTCGCCGGCTCCGGTATTGATGTCGTCTATTACGTTTTCATATCAAAACAAAAGCACACAATTAGAGAATTATCAGAAGCATCACGCGCTAGCTACGACGTGTTGCGGCAGCAACAACTTTCCTTTCCTTTCCTTTATTTCTTTGTGATTTTAATTTATAAATATCTCCACCTTGATTCTCACGTAAATTACAGTATTATTCTATATCTTTATATATGTGTTTTAGAAGTTTAGGCCTAAACCTAGCTGTGCAAATCAAATGTTCATGTTGTAACCCAAGAAAGCAGTGATTAGGGATGACAATTTATATTCTATTTGACGGGTATTGATTTTATCCATATTTAGTCAATGATGGTATTATTCGTTTTGACTGGGTATGGGTACGAACACGGATAATACCCGTATTTTACTGTACGGGTATGAGTAAGGCATTAATATAGGAATATCATACTCGTACTCTTATCCGTTGGATAATATTCGTACATGTACTCGTTACGCATACCCGCTACATATATATAATATATATGTATGTATGTATATATATGTATATACACACACATGTATTATATATATATACACACACATATGTATTATATATATGTATACATATGTATTATATATATGTATATGTAAAGAGAGAGAGAGAGAGAGAGATAATCTTTTGAAGGTAAATGAATTCTTATATTTAAATTAATTGATTTGTAACTAAAATGAAACTATAAATATATTTTGTTAGATATTGTAGTTTTTGATGTAGTTAGAAGGAGATTCTACTATTGAGAAATTATTATAGTTTTATATTCAAAGAACTTATTATAACTAAAATCTTTTGAGAAAAATTTTTGTGTGTAAAACTCATTTATATAGTATTGACATAAAAAAATTAAAAATTTATTACAAAAATACCGTGTTAGTTATATACATGATATGATACGATTAACAATTGTTTCAAGTGTTATATTTATATACACTTATTTTGATGATACAGAAGATGACCTAGAGATTTTAGGTATTATATTTTATATTATTTATTGATATTAATAATTGTTTCAAGTAATTTTCTGATTTATTTTTAATGTGTGTATTGTTTTATTATAGAGTCAACTACAACAAATGATTGATTAGCTAACAAATCAAGCATGAGAGTTTAAGAACAATATTTTTTTGTCTAACTTTATTTTGGTCTAACATATGTTGGCATATTACTATCACAAATATAACTAGTACATATTTTTGCTCTAATATTTTTTTCAAAGCAAAAAACTGGAATTAAGAGTTGTAATTTCGAGGTTGTAATGAGAATGTTGGAAACACTCCTCATCTTTATCATTGTATAAAATTTTAGACTATAATTTTTGTATAAATTATCCATCAAGTGACAACTTATCACTTTCCTATTTTATTAATTACATTCGGTTGTAAATTATAGTTTTTATATTATGTTGTGTAAATATAATATTTCATATTATTTTATGTATTTTTTTAATCTATTATTTTAAATTAATGATATATTATTTTTTAAATTAATCAATTAAATTTAAATTACGGAAT
>CAODLS012928240.1:0-16356 GCA_948243855.1 Flueggea neowawraea
AGTTAGTCATGAAATAACTCGAGTAAATCTTGGATTAACTTACTCGAGTTGGCCAAAATACTTACTCGAGTAAGTCACTTACCCAGACTATCCAATACGATCAATCACTCAAAGCAACCGATGAAAATCATTACAAAATGCATACATAGACTCTAATCAACTTCCTACACACAAATCCACACTCAAACCTAGCCAAACAACTAGGAATCACCCGAAATCGCCCAAAACCTAAGTGATTCATACCCATTTTATTCCAAAACCCTAATATGCACATTATTGCAGAAATCATGAGGAAAGAAAGGGTTAGAAACTCAATCTTACCTCAAGAGACCCAAAGGAAGTGTTGAGGAACACTTGAGAGAGTTTAAGAGCGGCTGGACAGAGAGAAGTAGAGCAAATGATCGGATTCGGGTAGGTTGGGCTTCTTAAAGACGAAGAACACCGAAACGCATCGTTCCACTTCTGCACAGATAACTCGAGTTATACAAGGGTTAATTCAAGTTATATGGACATCGGCTTACTCGAGTTATAGTTTCAAAGAACTTGAGTTATATAGAGGTTACATAACTCGAGTTATCTATCTCGCTAACTCGAGTTATTCACTCTCAAAACTCGCTACTATCAAGATTCCACAACCGCAACCCACACATGCTCATCCTGATAGAGCATCAACGACCATCGCTATAGGAAATATAGCTGAAATGGGCAGAATATTACATGCCACTTGTTTGAAAACTGACCCTCTTATGTTTTCCAAGTATGCAATCTTCGTACATGTCTATCTCCACTGACTGTAGACATTGAAGTTTCCCTTTTGAGTGCATAATATTCATCCCCTTTTCGCTCATGTGGCCTAATCTCTGGTGCCATAATTTGGGAGTTTCATTACTTGCTGGAACTATGATTGAACATCATGCATCTGTTGTCATGTAAAGAGTACCACTCTTCTTACCTCAAGCAACCGTCATTGCACCTTTTGAAATCTTCCAGTCATCACCTTGGAAGACCATGGTGTAGCCTTCGCTGGCCAACTGCCCAACTGAGATTAAGTTCTTTCTCAGGTTAGGAATATTCCTGACATCCTTCAGCTCTCAAACTGCCCTTTTAACTTAACCTTCACTACACCTTTACCAACAATAGCATAAGGTTGATCATCACCAAGGTATACATTTTTAAGGTTTTTGGGGACATACCTCTCAAAGAGTTCCTTTTATGAGGTAGCATGGAATGATGCTCCTGAGTCCAATACCCAAGAATCTTCCTTGCTTTCCAAAGAGCAAATTAAAACATCATCTCCTCTTGAGCTAGAAGTAACAGTTGCCTCTGCCTTCACCTCCTGGTCCTTTAGTGCACTCTTACACTGATATTTGTAGTGCCTAGTCTTCCCACAGTTCCAACACTCGATGGTCTTTGAGCTATTGGAATTAGTAAAATTTCTGGATTTGGACCTCTTATTCTTTGATCTACCTCGGCCTTTACCTCTGGTTGAATTTCTTCCTCTTGACTCTATGTGCAATACTGAAGAGGTTGATGATTCACCTGACTCTCTCCGTCAGATCTCTTCACTGACAACCAAATCACGAACATCATCAAATTTCAACTTATTGCTTCCTGACGAGCTACTCACAGTTGTGACAGTAGCATTCCAACTTTCTGGTAGAGAAGACAAAAGTATCAATGCTCGCATTTCTTCATCGAATTCAATTCCAACTGAACTTAATTGGGTTGTGACTGTGTTCCGTCATCCATAGATTGAACAATCACCTCATGAGGTGCACTTTATTTGAGGTGGATGGCTTCTCGTACATACTGACAAAGAGCCTTTATAAGATCTGTCGTGGTCTTCTCCTTTGCTATATTGAAAGCAACATTGTGAGACAACATCAATCGAATAACTCCAAGGGCCTGCCTGTCTAGAAGGTTCCACTCTTCCTCTTCCATAGACTCTGGCTTCTTTCCTGAGAGAGGTAGGTACATATTTTTCTGATACAAATAATCCTTTATTTGCATTTTCCAAAACCCAAAATCTACACCATCAAACTTCTTGAGTTTCACCTTCCCTTTGTTTACGGCCATCACTCCCACCCAAATCTAGCTTCCTCTGGATCCCACTCTAATCTCTGATACCAACTGTTGGAAAAATATGCAAATTCTCTATACGTCAGATATATGAGAGTAAAAAAAATAAATCAACACACATAATTTACATGGTTCAGTATAAACTTGTCTACTCCATGGGTTGCTGCAGATCTTTTACTAAAGGGAGAAAAATACACAATTTTACAACACTGACAACTCAAGAAAATTAATCAATTTTCTCTCAACAAATCTCACTCAACTCTCTGCACATCACCACACTCTCTATGTTTCATAATACAAATCACCAAGGCTCACACAATTTTTTTCTTCTTACACACACTTGAACACATGTGAGCTATATTTATAGCCCCAATTAGTCCTTTCTTAATGCGTTTTGCTACCCATTTGCGGTTGTCAATTGCCTTCTTTGCCAAAGAAAGTTAATAGGTTGTCTCCTTTATTAAAGAATTTTAATTGGTTCAGCCTTTGACAAATGATGTTTTGAAAAATGGTGCAAGTTGTTTTTCCACGAACTCTGACAGAGTAGTCGCTAACTGCACTTTTGTCTTCCCTATCACGTATAACTTGCTCAAGGTACATTTTCTTGAGCTCCTCTTCAGTGATTTTGATTCTGCGAACCCTATAGTAACCGGTCAAAGGAGAATATAGTTAATGATATTCTCCAACAATAAACAACACAGATGCTGATATTTAATAATAAAAAGAATAACATGACTACTCAATCAAGTTAAAAAAGAGAGGAGAATTTTTTTACATAGGCTCAATTTCTACTTACATAGGTATAGGCCTTCTTCTACGTTTCAACGTTCCCTTTGTCGTTTTTTCTTTCTTAGGCCTATTTTTGTTTCATAAAATAACGAAGAGAAGATGCAGATATGCAGTTAGTTAAATGAATAATTTCAAAATTCAATCAAGTTTAAAAGAGAAGCAGAGAGAGAAGAAAAACTTTTACCTGGGCATGTGGTTCCCAACTCTCGTTGTAGCTTCTTGCTCAGAACTGGACGCCTTGCGTTTTGGGCCTTCACTAGCAGATCTGGCTTCTCCCACCTCCGAACTTTGAATGATTATTTCCAGAATTTAAAATATATATATATATATATTATCAAAATTAAAAACATACGAATCTGCCAAGCAAATTTAGAAAAGAAAACACATGCAGAAAAGCTGTCAAAACGATCGATGGAAGAAAAGAAAGCGCAAAACAAAACCCTGATTTCTAAAATCAAAAGTATGACTGCAAGCAAAAACATTAATGTCGTGTTCAAAAACACTAGTTACCAGCTCCAACGACCACAGCTCTGCTTCGATTTCCTCTACTCGCCGAGTTCAATCAAGTTTAAAGGAGAAGCTGAGAGAGAGAAAAATCTTTTACCTGGGCATTTGTTTTCCAACTCTCTTCGTAGTAGCTTCTTCCTCAGAACTGTACGCCTTGCGATGTGGGCCTACACTAGCAGATCTGACTTCTCCCATCTCGGAACTTTGAATATCAAAATCTCTAATGGAAGAAAAGAAAGCAAAAAAAAAACCCTAATTTCTAATAGCAAAAGTACGACTGCAAAGGAAAAGATTATATTGCGATGAGAGTAGTAGCGAGAAAAAAGAAGAAGAAGCGCGAGTAGTGATTGAACCCAAGGAATGCGTAATGAGATTAGAGTTGGGAGTATTTATAGCTTTCGATTGTTGGGTTACATACCATAGGTCGGTTCGATTTTCTTTCGGCTTTTAAAATTTTTGAACCGAACCGAACCATACACGGCTATGTATAAAACTTAAACTACCCGAAAGAAATATACGAATATATCCCTTACCCCACAGTTTACTGAAGTTCTGCGATTGCAATTGAAGAAATCATGTCGACGCAAGGGGAAACCATTGGAGGGAGAAGTCAGTTCTGGTGCAGGCCTAGAAGGCAAGGCATACAGTTCTGAGGGGGGAGCTAAAACGGAGAGAGTTGCAAAACGCATGCGCAGGTATAAGATTTCTCTCTTTGTTTCTCTTTCAAGCATGGTTGAATTTTGAAATTGTTTATATGCCTAACTGCATATCTGCATCTTCTTTTCGTTAAACGTTGAAGGAAAAAGATAATAATTGTATGTTCCAAGCCACGTATAACCGGAAAGAAAATCGTTTTTACACATATTTGATTTGTGTTTTGTTATGTTCTGTGTAAAGTGTCGACCATTTTCTGGATGTGTTTTCTTCCCTCTAAATCCACTCCTACAGTCGTAGTGATTCTAATTTTGATTGTATAACTTTTTCTTAACATGATCATCCAAAGCTCCACGAAGGAAAAGGTCGGATCTGCTGCTTCAAAACGCAAGGCAGCGCGCTGGATTTCAAGACCTCCGTCCATTACCTGTGTTTTCGCTGAACTCAAGGAAGCAATAACAAAAAAGGGGAAGTTTAGACGCATGGTTAGACTTAAAGATCCGGAAGTAATAATTGAGTAAACGATTTCTCTCTTATCTATATTTAAGTTATATTTTCCATTTCATTATAAAGTATTAGGATCTGTTTTGTATATTCTTGGAAAGCATCATTCAACTGAAATTATGTTCTCCTATACAACCCGGTTACTATAGGGATTTCAAATACGATCCAGAGGAGCCCAAGAAATGGCAGGATGAGGCATCTATTAGCATGGAAGACAAACCGGCAACCCGCAAGTACTCTCAAATAGCCTTAACGGACTACAATCAGAAGAATGTTAGTGTTCTTTCTTTCTTTTTTTTTTATTTGTTTATATGACATGTCTATTTACTTTTAAGTGATTTATTTTTTATGTAAAATTCTGTCAGCATGCGGACCTCGTTCTTGTGAAGGCGCTGTCGCTGAAGAGGGTTTACGTTGGTCATGGCCGTGCAGTTTTTCATGTGAATTTCAAAGCGAAGAAACCAAAAGATGACGATAGGGATGCTGTCCTTTTTTTCGCTGAGGTGGAGCACTGTGAGCCGCCCTGTGTAATTGTTTGCATCTTGGATGCTACCACGGTAAGCTTTGCTCAGTTTGTAAATATTCTGGTTCTACGATGCAATTGATTTTCAGCTTGATGTGTGATCAAATTGATTAATAATATTTGGAGCATCTGTTTTGTAGAAATTCAAACATGTTGTCGAGGTTGTGATCCAAAACTTATCATTCAGCATCCTGTTGGTGGATTTGATGCTAGCTGTGAGGGGCAATATAAAGGACGCCGTTTATCAACTCTGGATTATCTACTACATTTATCAGACCTGGGCGCAGAGGATGTGATGCCGATTCTGCGAGTTGTGACAGTGAGTGACATGTAGTCGACGCCATCTTTTGGCTTTTTGGAAGGGATTATGGTGCCAACGGGTGTTTTAGACTTGTGATAAATGGATGTAATCAGTGGATGATTGTAATGGATCATTATGATTATTATTATTATGGAAGGGATTATGGTGCCAATGGTGTTTTAGAGTTGCAAATGGTACAGCTACTGGTGTTTGAACTTGTTGGACTAAATCCATGTTTTTTTGGTCTATAGATTAAACAAAATTTGGTACCATGTAATGTTATTTTTTATTCAATTAGTATTCGCCTGGTCTTGAGATAGTATGGAATTGGTATTTAAACTATTTTCAATTAGCATTCAAATGTTTTTGATCTCCATTCAAGATGAGAAGTGTCCAAATATCCAACCGGTTATCAAATATTTATTAAGTGGTTTTCAATTCGTATCTCAAATTTTATAATGGATTAATTATAGTGTAGCCGGCAATGTGCAGCTTTTCTTATAAACTCACCATTCTCACATTTTCTTCTTAACTGTACGGCAAATGTTAACATGTTGAACGGATTGGTCGTTTATTATCTTAAGTCCTTTCACTCCCCCTTTTTCACATTTGGTCATTAATTTTTATCTTTCCTCTTCCTCTCTCTTCCACCTCGCTCCCATCTTTGTCATCTCCCTCCTCTTCCTCTCTCTTTCTATCTCTCCCACCTCTCTTTCATCTTTGTCGTCTCCCTTCTCTTCCTCCTCTGTCCGTTCACTCCGCCTCCATTCCGTCGCCGCAGCCGCTGCTCGACCGTCCGTTCCTTTTTTTTGCTCCTTGTGTTCTGTCTTCTCCCTCTCTATCTCCTCCTCTCTCATTTGGTTCTATTTCTCTTCTCGTCCCCGCGTTCTCTCATCTGTTCCTTACCGGTACTCCATCGCCGCCGCAGGTCACTCTTCTCGCGTCGATCTCTGCTTTCCTGCCGCAGATCGCTTCGCTTGTTTTGTTCAACGACGCTGCTCCTCGGATTCGTGTCTTTGCTTGCCTCCTCTGGTTTTTCTGGACGATCGGTAGCCATATCTGGTCACCTAGGGGTGGTGGCCAGATCTCGCCGCCTGGATCGGCGGCTCTATTGTGTTATTTTTTTTTTAAATTTTCATGATATTATTTTAACAATTTTTTTAAATGTTAAAAAAATTAAAAAAGGTTAAAAATTGTTAGAAATAATTTTAAAATTTTTTTAATATTATTTCAAAATTTATTTTGAAATGTTAAAAAAGATATTTTAAAAATTTATTCAAGTTTTTTGAAAATTTTTAAAACATTTTAAAAAAGTTTTTGTTGAGTTGATTTTAGTTATTTTTTAGGTTTTAAAAAATTTTATGTAGAGTTGATTTTAAGTTTATTTAAGTTGATTTTAAGTTGTTTTTAGGTTTTAAAAAAGTTTATGTAGAGATATTTTTTGGTTGATTTAAAACATTTTTATGTGGAGTTGATAGTATATTGATTTTAATATTTTAAAAACATTTTGTAAAATTTATTTTAGTTTGATTTTAAAAAAGTTTATGTAGAGTTTATACATAGTTGATATTAGGTTGATTTTAAAGTTTTAAAGAAAATTTGTTGAGTTGATTTTAGGTTGATTCTAAAAAATTTTACGTCAAGTTTATATAGAGTTGACATTAGATTGATTTTAAGGTTTAAAATTTTTTTGTAGAGTTGTTTTTAGGTTGTTTTAAAAAAGTTTATGTATAGTTTATATAGAGTTGATATTAGGTTGAATTTAAGGTTTTTAAATTTTTTTTGTAGATTTGATTTTAGGTTGTTTCTAAAAAATAGAATAATTTAAAAAACAAAAAAATGAAAAAAGTGAAAAAAAAAATACAAGGACTAAAACTTAAAAAAATAAAAACAAATTATGGTTAAAAAACGTAAGAAAATGTACTTTTTGTGGTATGAGATGTAAGAAAAGTACGTTAAGCTGATGATGTAAAAAAAAATAATGTATGATGTGAGAAGAAAATAAATGAA
This sequence comes from Flueggea neowawraea, assembly GCA_948243855.1. NCBI lineage: Eukaryota > Viridiplantae > Streptophyta > Magnoliopsida > Malpighiales > Phyllanthaceae > Flueggea > Flueggea neowawraea. The sequence continues at coordinate 7,368 of CAODLS012928240.1, forward strand.
TGGTTTATTTGTAATTAATTGTCTAAATGGAGGTATTTTTGTAATTTTTCCTTTTATAATATAGACATTTTCAGATATAGAGTTCAATATCTGAAATTACAACCTCACATGACCCACTTTTTAAATTTTAAACACGTGACCCACTAAATTAATATTACAAATTCACAGTCTTTAAATAACAATATATAAACATACCAATAATATATAGACAATATATCGATAACATGTAAACAAGAAGTCTAAAATTAATTCTATGAATTTAAAAAGCGATAACTTATGGATGAAAATTATAAATTGTATCTATAATATCCAAAAATTACAAATATAATAGTGTTATTGTAATGTTTTCACGGTCTATAATATAAAAACAGTTTATAGTATTTTACCTTTTAATTAAGAAATAACAAACGGAGTCAAGGATCTGTAATTTTTTGAAACTTTAAATAGTAATTATGTTCTTGAGTTGTCCCATGAAAGATTTCTCATGTTCAAAGAAAAAAAAGAACGATTTCTCACAACACGGCGCGCCAAAGCACCGGCAATTTACTAGTTTAGCCAAAGAACGAACTGCTTCTCAGACTCAATGTACAATTTCCCGCCATTTGCTTTGCTTCTCTCTCTCAGCACTTGCAAACCCTGGTTTCCCGTTATTGCCATCTCTCTCCTCTTGATTTACTCCATTCCCCTCCTCTTCGTGCTTTTTGGGTGCCAATTCCGGACTACTTGGCAGTCCGTCAGCTGATGATGAGTCACACTTCCCATTAGGGTCGGGCTTTTCAACACAATTCACTCGTAGGTCGCCGGTGGTCCGACGAGGCCGGTTACGGTGGTGGTAGGATCAATACTGCTTGGTCTTTGAATCGAAAGGAGATTCTTTCGCAGCCTGCGAGAATCTGTAAGTGTCTGAGACAGTGCCTCTTCTCGTTTACTTTTTGAGTGAAGTGTGGAATGTAGATTTAGTAGACATTCGAGCTTCGATTATGTTTAGGTTATTTAGTCAAAACTCCAAATTTGACATCGTAGCTTGTTTATGGAGCTTAAAAGCTTGTGGGATTTTTGGTTGTTGCGTTGTTAAAACTATAATGGAATTGACGCTTCCGGTTAATTGTTCGAATCGGTGTAGCGTAATCTGTAGAATATTGATATCTTATGAACCAATCATGAATTATGCATGTTTTTTAAATTGATCTTTCGGTTGAGAAATGATGTTTCTAGCGTGCTTATATCATTTCCATTTGTTTAGTTGGTAGTTTAGGTAAAAGTATGGGTTTGGATCTGATCTTATAGCTTGCTAATGGACTTTCAATGCAAAAGTTTGTTCTTTTTTGTTGCTTGGGCAATAAGCAACACTAAATTGGAGTAATAGTGTTTGTGAAATTGATATATTAGGGTTAGAATTGAGTGAAAATCGTGTTGCTTTTTAGTTTGTTAGTATCAATGCTTTGCGCTTAATTTTGATCATTTCTGGAGAAACTGATAAGTAGAAGCTAGTTCTGAATCTTTAGACCGATGAATAACTGTGCTTGTTGGTCTATCAACTACTGCTTAACGTAATTTGTTTATTCAATGACTTCTTAATCAATATTAATTTTATAGTTGGTGTTATGTGGTCAAATAAAAAGTTCTGATGTTGCATATAAAGTAATGTTTGTGCTCGAAACCACAAGTTACTCTTTTGAAGCTTTAATTCTAATGCTTAGTGAATTATAGAACTACTTTCTTCCCTCTACTTTACTTGGTAATGTAAACAGAATTGGTCTTTGATTTGATTCAATCTTAGGTCTACTACCACAGTTGCATAGAATTCTACAGTATTTTGATAAAGGTTCTCAGGCTTTAGTAGTATTCACTATTTCTGTTTATTTCGTTGTTTCTTTTTAGTCTCTCATAAAAGCCCTGTTACTTTATGCAGTGATCTTGGGACGTATCAAAACCTGCTATATTGGAACATGTAGAGCATTTGGAGCTTCATGAACAGATTCTTCTATGTAATCCCGAAGTATTCGAGTATGTAACTCCTTAAACAAAGTATACCCTGTTTCTCCTTGTACTTTTTTAGTTTTCGTCTCATTATCATTCGAGCACCCCTTTTTCCCATCTAGGTGTGATGCATTCTATTTCGAGCACCCCTTTTTCCCATCTAGGTGTGATGCATTCTATACTTGATGGACATATGATTAATTTCAATATATATGAGCTTCGAAGCATTAATAGTTTCTTTTTTGTTAATTCTACTTGTTTGATACAAGAAATAGGATCATTCTGATAGGATACAGAAGCTCAACTTAAGAACAAGAAAAATTAATGAAATCTCTACTGAAAACAAACTAATTTTTTTATTGAATAAAAGCAAGAAAGATGACAATAATCAGTAACAATTAGGAACCAGTATCCCAGTAGCTTGAGGCTACCACTCTCCCAAGCCAAAGGCCGAAATCAAAACCAAACACTAATCCCTGATTGCCCTTCTCATTCCCTTCTTACCACTTATATACTATCAATACTGTAACTAACTATGGCACCTCATCCCGTCTAGAATACTCACTACTGAAACAAATATTAATAACTGCATAAACTACTATTATGTAGCTCTAATCTCATGACCTATCACATTCATGTGGGTCTTGTGCTGCTGGCCGGCTGCTTCACTTGTTATAGTCTTCCTTACAAAATAACCTGGCTATGTATTTATGAAAGAGAAATCTGTTGTGAACTGTGAGGGTATAGTTTGTTATTAGGACAAAAAAGAAGGAATTTGACGGTTGGTGAAAGAATTAGCTCTTTTGCGTGCAACCTGTTAAATTGGGTATTAGTGGGAAGTCAACCTGTTGACCTTTCCCCCTGTTTTGTTAGTTATATCATTTTATGTAGATTTGGGCTTTCGAAATTTAGAAAGAGAGAAATAAGTTTGTTGGATACCAGAATGAAGAAACCCTGTGGGTTGAGGCTACCAATCTCTTAGCCAAAAGGCCAAACAATAACAAAATACTAACTAATTTCTCTCCCACCCTCTCCTTTTGTAGCCAAACATGTAACTATTTATCATATTTACTAAACCGGATACTAATATCAATATTAACACTAGTTGGACCCTATCAGAAGATGAAGAGCTTGAGGGTGAGTATGGTTCTGCAAGCAAGGGATGATGCACTGTAAAGGGTGTCAAACTGAAGAAATAGTCATTTAAGAAATGTGCTATTATTAATTAATATTGTGTGAACTTTGGATTTTTGAAGTGAGGTTTGTGCTATTGTCACTTGTTTTTTGATAGGGTCTTTGGTGCTGCGAGTAGTATACTTCATAAGCTCTGCACAATTGTTGGTTTAATGAAGGATTTATTGTCGATTGAGAGGCTATGAGATTAGATAGTTGCAGGATGGAACTAGTGAAAACAGCCCTTAAAACAGTTATGGTATATAATAGCCAACTCTTACAACTGGAAGCGATCAGTTTAATCTGTGGGGTAGATATCTGTACATTTTCTTTAGTTTTGGGAGATTTTATGAGTACATTGTGTATGTAAAAGCATATGTGCATGTTTTTTTACAAATATATAGGGTTTTCTTTTCTTTTTTATTTCTGAGTCTCAATTCTTTTCATTGATTTTGTACAGATCTTCTATTCATGGGCGCAGCATTGCTCGTTTGTCATAGATGAAATAGTTCAACTGCTTTGGAAGTTACCACACACAAAACGGGCACTAAGAGCCTATCATCTACTTGATGAAGAAGAGAAACAGAGTCAGATGATTACTACAGTGGTAATTCAGGGGGTTCGCAACAGTGCCTACCTCCCTGAATCTCTACGACAAGCATCTGGCGGCACTCTTATGCCCAAAACCTCATTGGATGCTAGTCACTTGACTAAATACCACAAAGCAACTAAATAAACCTGCTGTCCTTTCTGGACACAAATTCTTCAGTGTTTTATGTCAGTGAAACTCAGGATGCTTCTGAATTACAAGTGATTATGGAGAAACTTGTTGTAGGTTTGTTGATTACATTGAATTTACCATAATACCCCTCTTCAGCACCCATGCTAGAGGTTATGTATGCGTGAATGATATTGTTTGCTTAATTACGGTGTGAGAAACCTTGCTGAGCGATTTTTGTTTGCAGGTTCTTGTCTTGCTGCTACAAAATTTTGGACTGGAATGCCAAGATGTCTCTACATGTTCGTTGTCCATCGATCTTCTTAGTAGGATTGCTGCAAGGTTGAAGCATGATGCTGTTATTTGCAGTAAGAACAAATACTGTATACTACAGGAATTGTCACTTGGGGATAACGTTGACCAAACTGCTCCAAAAGATGCCTGTTGTGTTTGCTTAGATGGAAGATCTGACTAGAGGCTGGGTCATATGCCAAAGTTGTCAAAGATTCATGCTGATTGCATGGGGGTAAGAGAACATGAAGTTTCTAAGCACAGAAGTCACTGTCAGGTTTGTCTCTGCCAGAAGCAATTGGTTGTAATCAATCCTACTGCAATTGGTTCTGGTGATGATGTTCATATCTATATTTGCTTGTTTTATATATAGTGGGCTTTGTTCTTTTCTTCTTTTTTTCTTTTTGCATATGCGCTTCATATGATACATGGAGGTCTTATAGAAAGCTATTGAACATGCAGGTTTTATCTTTACTTGTTGTACAAAGATGATCCAAACTCTTCACAGAAGTTCATGTACCACCTAGCTAAATCGAGATCAAATTCTGTTGAACGAGATTTTGGGGCTACCACTATAAAAGAAAATCACTATGACACTGGCACAAAATAGTTCTTGCTGAAGAGGATTTGATAAGATTCTTCACCTGCTTCTGGTCAGGTGAAAGTTCCAATTCTGACTTCTTTCTTCAAGGCCTTGTGAGCATTAAGTGGACATCAGTTTTTGTCTTCCTGATCCTTGATCCAAGTGAACTTTTTCTTTGTAGTTATGTCAATGATATCCTGCAAATTTTAACTTAATCTATATGGTGACTCCAGGTGAGAATTACTGTAGAAGCTGATCCAGCAGTAAACGTTACAATAGGCTGTGGAAGGAAGATTTTGTAATTCTGCAATATCTGCAAGAGAAGCAGCCCTGGAATTTGGTGAGCATATTTCCATGCATCCTGAAGTTGGTCTAAAGGTGCTTTGGACTGTTGTTTGACTTCTGTGGGTCTTGCAGTTCTTGTTTGCCATCTTATTTGCCATGTTATATATATATATATATATATATATATTGCTGCAGTATTTTGAGAAGGTTGCTGAGAGGATAAAAGATACCAGTATGAGTGTACGAAAACAAGGTATCAAGATTATCCGCTATATGTGTACATCAAATGCAAACTTCTCTAAATTTACAGCTGCTTGCATTGAGATCATTTCTCATGTTATTTATAGTATTCAGGTAAATTAGTAGCAATTTCAGTGACGATATGAAGAACTGAGCAGCACTGTTATCAAGTATTATCTTTTATTGTTACGAGGTGTTAATATCTTGTATGAGTAATAATTGAGGCCCCTTTTCCTTTATATTTGGAAGTATAAGATACTGTCGTCCAATGCATGGGCTGTATTAAGTATAGTGACCAAATTTGCCATTTTTTATAATTATGAATAGATAATAGTTTTGTTATTGAGTATTTAGCAAAAAAAAAAAAAAACCTCGTCTCCTGATACATCTCGAAGTCTTTTTTTTTTATTGTATTATGTGAAGGATCTTGTATGCGAGACATTTCATTAGTTTTGGTTTGAGGAGGTGGCTAAGAAGACTGAGCAGATTGTTGAGATGTTAGGATGGATACAGAACCATCAACTTCTTGTCACTGTTATTAAGCTGATCTAGCCCTTGATTTTTACCCCTAGTCTGCTAAAGCTGTCGGTACCAATCTTGTCTCACTTGCATCAGTGCGCAGGTGTTTGAATTGATGTGCAAGTGCTTAATCAAAAGGATATTGCGGTTATTTTTGTTCGTTTTCATTTTCTTTTCAATATTTTCTTTCTTATGAACATATGTTTAGTTTTTTCCTTTTTTCTGGCATAAGGTTAGGGAAATGAATAGTAGCATGTTCTGGGTATTAGGTAGAAAAATTAATAGTGATGAAGTGGAGTTATGGTCTCTTCCTTATGTGCTTGCATTGAGTGTCTTTTGCGCGGTAGATTCAACACTCTTTGTGCTCCAGCTTCCGATCCTTTCCAATTTGTGGTTACTCTACAGCCATATCCGAAGGCTGAGGTTATTCGAAACTTCTTTTATGATGCTACATGTGTATTAGTGTCTGTTTGATTTTCCATATTTATGTAATTTCTATTGATTTAGTGTACTGATTGGGTGATTGTTTCTTCCTAATGTGAGTTTTTTTAAATTTGTAATCTGGAGGAATTGTAAATTCAGATTTTAAGTTAAACTGCTATACATGAATTTTCTTCTTGCAAGAATTTCATTTTCCCTAAATTTTTCCTTTGATTTACAGTTTCCTGTGGCTAAATGATTGTTGCCAAGGCTCTCTCACTGTTGAGATAGGTTAGCACCACATCATAAAAGAGATGTGGTTGCTTTCATTTGTTCATTTACTTGATGTTATGTAGCAAAACCTATTAATGTCACTGTTAAAACATGATTGCCGAAACTGCAAACAAGATGTTAATAAAGAAAAAATTTCTGTTGTTAAACTGCAAACAAAACTGTACACTTTCTGTACACAAATTTTTTTACTGTACACTTTGTGTACACCCAGTGTACACTATTCGTAATCACTATGTGCTTCGTAGCTATAGTAGTCTATTATTTATAGACTAGCCGTCATTGTGGTAGAGTATTTGGTGTTATTGGAGCCGTTTTCCTCAGGCTATGTGAAGGATCAGGCCATGCTAAGGAATCTGTTCTTTTCCTTTTTTTTTTGTATGAAAAATTACATTTTTTTGTTTTTGGCCCAGTAATTATTTGGTGGAATTGTTTTCCTATTTGATTTTATTGTTTCAGTGATGAGATGCTTTCCTTTATATCAGAGTGAGATTAAAACAAAGATTATCAGTTCTGAAGTTGAATTATCGTTCTTTAGTGCCATTATTTTCCTTATCATAACCAGTAAAAATTGGGAGCTTAAATATGAATTCAGGACTACAAAACTTGCCTAAGAAGTTTCATGAGCTTGCCCGTCTGATTATTAGCCTCGACTTATATTTCTGCAGTCAAAAGACATAATCTAATGGACAAGTTTGTCCAATCATTAGTTGCAATCACCACAGTTCTCATCATTGACAGGTTTTTTTTTTCGTGCATGTTCTCTTCGATTTTACAAATGTAGTTAATACTCTTTTGTTGGATCAAGGGTGATCAACATTAAGATTCTCTTATGTTTTGATGATGAATAAAATGACATTGTCAAAACCTCACACGAGTAAGATGTCTATCCACTCGAGTAACATTTAGCCTAGTTTATTTCACTCGAGTAACAAGGAGATACTCACTCGAGTAATGCATCTTTCGGACTTTCAGAGGCTACTGGATGCAATGGTCACTCGAGTAACAATGAAGTTCACTCGAGTAATAGATGTCTCAGTTCACTCGAGTAACCAGAAGTCATCACTTGAGTAATGCACGAAGAACAAATGAATGGGATACGAGCTAAAACTTATCACTTGAGTAATCACGAAGAGTCACTCGAGTAAGGCAGAGTTCAAGGTGTCACTAGAGTAATCCATGCATCATATCACTCGAGTAAGCAAAGGGTGTCACTCGAGTGAATCATCAACCCAGAAAGTTGTAATGGGCAGAAATGTACTCCAATGGCTATATTCTTCTCTCCAACGGTCATATTGATTCAAAGGGCTATAAATAAATCAAGAGAAGACCAAAAACGTGTTGGAAAACATCAAAAATCATAGAGCCAAACTTCCTATCAATTTCCATCAAGAAAAACATCAATTCAGGCTAGAGATCAAAGTTCAACCTTCAATATCAAATACTCAACTCTAGCATAGAGCTTCATTGTTTGTAAACCAATTATAAACTATTTGAGAGTGTCAGTTAGTTTTGTTATAAGCCTATAGAAAACAACATTGTAGAGGTTTGTTGTGAACCTAAGTATAAAACAACATTGTAGAGGTTTGTTGTGAACGTAAGTATAAAACAACATTGAGAGAGGTTTGTTGTGAACATATAGAAAACAACCTTGTTGGCCTTAGAGGTGTTGAGCCAAAATCAGCCTCGTGTATTGGCCTTATTGGATTGAGCTGCAATCAATCATCACTAGTGAAAAGCCTAAGTGAGACTTAGGTAGTAGATATAGGCAAGGTTGGTTGAACTACTATACATCCTTGTGTCGATTTTTCTCTTATTTCTCAAGTAACTTTCGTTCATACAAAATCTATCCAAAGCTTAGACCGAAATTTTCCAACAAGTGTTGCTTCCGTTCATACAAAATCTATCCAAAGCCTAGCCCCAATGCATTGTATCCAGATTATATTTTATATATATATATTATGAGGCATTGTTTTATCTCATTATTATTCATATGCATGTTTAATTTGATAAAACATCCATGAATAATGATTCTGCTTAAGTTATCAACTATGTGACTTGGATAGTAAAGCCTTTAAGCATAAAAAAATACTATTCTAAATATCCCTAGTCGATTAATGTCATGGGAATGACAATGAACCAAGACTAGTATGTACTCTGTGAGATTATCATGTTTTACTGGTCATAGGATATGAGATATCAATCAGAGAACATAGAACATGTTAGAGAATAATGTTTTGGATCGATCCGCTTATGAGAATACTACATTGTTGAAAGGTCATAAGTATTTCTCATACAACGCTTATACTAGAATCCCTCGACCTAAAATCACTATGGATTCTTAGGTGATTTCTTGTATACTTTGACGTACACCTAACATTATTTGTAATGAGTAACAAGTATGTGTATGATTGGCTATGCCATAAGTCATGCTAAGAAACATGAGTGAAGTGAAGGGATTGCCACTCTTGAAGAGAGAAGATATCACC
>CAODLS012928488.1:0-14322 GCA_948243855.1 Flueggea neowawraea
AGCTTAGCTTTAGGGTGTTTAGGCTCGGCTTGACTATAAAATTGTTGAGCTTGAGCTATGTTTGAGCTTATTTTTATGTTCGAGCTCGGCTCATGAAGGCATTTGAACTGCTTGAGAGTAGCTCGAGCTTGGCTCGCAAAAAGCTCGTTTAAGGATGTACTTGAGCTCAAGCCTGATAAAGTTCGTTTAATGGTTACTCGATAAAGCTCGTTTAACGTTGTATTCGGCGCAGTTTGACATAAGCTCATCTAAGCTCGATAAAGCACAAATCTCAAGCTCGTTTTAGTGTAAGCTCGGTAACCTCATTAAAAATTACACCTAATGATAAAATTTGTTTTAGTTTCCAACTAATTGAGCATGACTACTCTAAACACAACCAAACAACATCAATATACAAAGTTATACAATCCATGGTCACAATACCTATCCAATTAACTGCTGGAGTTACTGATATGTAATTTAAGTTAAATCCTCACCAATCAGCACAACAAGGTCAAAAGCTATCAGGAAACATGAGGTGTAAAAGATTGTGCAAATCCTGCAGAATTTCAGCATTTTCCCTGAAGCTCAATTGAAGCTTCAGCATAATTTCAACAAGTAAATGTGTATCTTTTAATGACATTCACAAAAAACTGTACGCTGATCAACTTCCCTTGTAACCCCTCTACTTCCAGAGTAAACCCACCTTCCAGAACAAAGGTTTCCTCATTCATCTGATTAAATTCAATACAAAAGATGAATGGCAACGTCAAAAGCAATAACAGACTGGAAATTACCAGCTACTGAAAGCCATCCGTCATTTTTTTTTATGTTAACCTATACATATATTTTTCGATTATGCAAGTTATGGCAGTTTTAAGTAATGAAATGTTTTTATTATTATTTGATATAGGAATATCATGAGAGTACACAGATACTTTTTAATCGGAAGTTTAAAATTAAACATATTAAATTTGACATAAATAGTAATCTTTTTTTTATAAATACGTAAATATTAATCTACTTTGATTAATACTTTTTCTATTTAAATAAATGTCCAAAAACCATGTTATTAGACATTTCTTCTAGATAAACTAAAATATTACATACCAGCATCAATGTATATTATATGTTAAAAATTTAAAAAAGCCAGCCAAACATGTCTGATCCATTTGTACTTTTTCTTTTTGTAACAGTTCAAATCAAGAAGGTCGAGACACAGATTCCTCGAAGGATCTATTTGTAAAGTCCACGATTGCATCATTAACAACAATACTGCAAATGAAATATCAAAAAGCGAACCCATTTGAGACAGATTTAGCAATTATGATGGCATTCGTTGTTGCATTACAAATCTATTGCTTGGCTTTGTATGCTGTGAAGAAAGTTAAAGAAAGAATCCCAGATTTGGCTGAAATCATCAAGTACTATGGTCGACTGTGTGGGTTTCTTTCAAATGTTCTGCTGCTTGCACCAAGTCTTGGGCGAATCATTTTTGGCGGATGGGTTTGCTTTTTCATCATGGTAACTTACTGGTCACATGACAAGGTCACTGTACTCTTCCGTCAGGCAACTAATATAATCAGTGAAAAAGTCAGAACCCTAAGGAGTCCCCGAAACGACTCTAACCGGGAATCAAATGGGTCAGCAAATGAAGAACAAAATGTAGATGACTCTGCACAAGTGATTGATTTGAACCTCACTCTCAAGTCTCAGAGTTGTATCAAGTTGACGAGTGGAGTTGGTTAAAGTGGTTAAGAGTCTGTTAAAAGTTTGTCAGGACTGTTGCAAGTTAGTTATTTTTCCTCCAAGATTCTTTATAACGGAAATGAGGCTGGTGTTCATTTACGTATATATCAAGCTTGTAAACCAGATTCAATGAATGAAAACATTTCCAAATTCTAAATTTTGTGATCAAGGTCCAACCTGTGGTCACTCTTGCAGTTTTCAGTTTCTTTTTTGTATATAATTTCTTTAATTGTTCTGTCTCTGCTCTGTTTCTCTCTCTTTTTCTTGGGATATATTTTAGTGTTTTCCAATAAGTACTATTTTAGGTGCTTTTATAATTATGTATACGCATACATTGTAATTTTTATCGAGGAAATTTGTATACTTGGGTATTTGGACTAGATATTTGAATTCTATTCAACAGGGTTTTCGTAGCACTTTGAATTTTTATTATACGCATGCCAGATTTTTCATTAAAATAATAACAGCTGAAGTAATCAAATAATAACAAGAAGTACAGAATCAAATAAGTAAATAATAAAATTTAACTGAATTTAAGAGAAAACACACACACAAAGACTACATACCTGGATCTACCAGTTCTGAGAGAATTCTGGGAAAGAGCTAAAAACTCGAGAGCATTATAAGAATTGGGAAAGGAGGCAATATCAATATGAATGGCAAAGGCAAAGGCAAGTCAATGTGTCAACTGTGCATTTTGTGGAGGGTAATGATCGGCCCCCTTTTCTTTCAAGCTGGCTGACTGGTACGACCCAGTAAATGACTATGCAACAAATTTACAATATTTTTTGCTATTTGTTGACTTGGAGAAATCATTTGCAAATAGCTTGACTAGTAAAATAACCGAAATTTGAAATTTATTGAAACCCAATTTGTAAATGGATTAGGTTTGAGTAATGATAGGTGTCAAACTAACAAAATTAATTTCTACTCTAAAAATATAAATTTATATTTTTATCATTTCTAAGATCGGTCGGTTAATGGGTTTTTGTTTAATTAATGAAAAGTTCATGATATTTAAAGTTTTAAATTTTCTAATGTTTATGTATCTTGTGGTATTTTTTTTTTAATTTTTTATTAATAATATGCATTGTCATCTTTAATTTTTGTACAAAAATTATCTTTATTTATCTAAAAAAAATTCAATGTTATTATATTAAAGCTTTTATTTTATTTTTTTATTTATTTAGGAGTTTAAAATTTAATAACATATTAAAAGTTGAGTAAATGTTGTATAATATTAAAAATGAGGTTGTAAAAAAAAAGTAATCACGTGTAACGCACATTCACGAAAACTTAGTATGCAAAAATGTGTAATAATAGTGTCTAATATAAGAATATCAAAATTCAATTTTTTACCACATATATTGCACCTTTTTCGATATTTAATACAATTTTGAAATAAATCCATGACAAAATTTGCTTGTGCAAAATTAAAATTAAAACAAATCATATTAACATGTAACGCTATTTTCTTTTTTTTCTATATATAAAAATATCCGGCACTGATATACAACCTAGCTTGGAACATACCCACAAAACAAAATAGCAGATTGCTCAAAGACACCAGCAACATCTCTTTCCGAGGTTTTTATGATTTATAGTATATTATTATAATTGCATTTCAAACAGTAATTTCAAGATAATGCGATTATTGGGGTGTAAAGTGAGATTTCAGCTGTTATGTACTCTGATAAGCATTACTCGTACGGTATGTATTTTTTTAGGAATCACATCACGCAATGCAAATCAAATAACAAATAAGTAAATGGTACCGCAAAAGATACATATACTCCACATTGAAAGAGAAAAACCCACCAAAAAATGATGGTCTGAGATTATAATTTATAAAAGCTATATCTCAGATTGCAGTAGGATAATAGAAAATTTTCATGTATATACCCTAAAGAAAAATACAAATACACAAATGAATCTGTCTGAGTAACTGAGTTTACTGAAAGAAAAATATTACTAACAAAAGATGTGTATAAAACATACAAAATTGTGTACAACACTAAAAAATACTTAAAAACTAAAAAAAAATCAGTATAATGGTGTGCGAAACTTACTGAATAACATTTATTTATTTATTTTGCCAAGTGTACAATGGTGTACAAAATTTATACAAATGTGTGCGCAGTCTACAAAACGTACATAAACGTGTACGCAGATTACACAACGTTTACAAGTTTATTTTTATCAGATCTACACAGATGTATGTTGGAGGATGCAGATGTTTCCCACTGGGCATGCCACATATGTAGTTGGTCATTTTGTTGTGCATTGTTGACGAGGCTCGCGAGGTATGTTAATATCCTGCCGAAGCATGCCGCATCGAGGCTTACTTTTGTATAGGATAGTTACAGCATATATGATACACGTTTATACTATTGTATGCCATTAGTTACCGGTAGCACATTGCATTGCTGTATTGAGTTGAATATATAATTGAGCAAAAATATAATGATGAGGTGCATTATTTTTATTTTTATGTTCACCTACCTGGATGCAACTAAGGATAAGCCTGCTAAACTGTCACGATCCGTTTTCAGATCATGACCGAGGTACGAGGTGAACCATCTAAGGAAGTCCGGCTCATCTCGCACAAATTTCGGAGATACAAGCATTCTACCCAAAATTATTCATTAATCCAAATATTTAATAATTAGAAAACATTTTATACTGAAAGTATTTATTTATATAAATTTAATAGAGTAAATGTAAAGTCAAAATCTAAAATACAAAATACAAAATGTAGCCCAGTAACCCAACAACAACCCGATGTGGAGCTCTAATAACAGAAACAAAAGTAGAGCCCGAATGTGGGGCACTCACTGTATGAAAAATGTCTCACTGGGATCGAGGTGTCAGACAGTTGCTGAGTGTCAAAAATATCACTTGAAAAATAGGTTTACAAATAGACAAAAAAATAAAGGGGTAAGAATTCCTAGTGAGGAAAAGACACTTCAGACCGACTCCAGGTTTCACATAAACCGTTTTGAAAATAATTTAAAAATATACTGCATACGTATACACAAGGATACCATATTATATACACACTACATACGTATAGTTTTCAGAAAATTATTTCACCAAAACGTTTGCACCCAAGGCATATAACATACAGTCAGACAATATCAGATGTATATATATATATGAGTCAGAATATGGAACCAGAACAGACAGAATAATAATGTGGACTCTGCCACCAGATAAAATAAAGCATGTATTTGGTCGGATACACGATCACCCCATTACCACGGTAACTAGGGTCTTGACAAAACATTGATATACCAAAGGTTACGTACCCCGTAGCTAGGTATATCATATCAAAATATTATATACGAATAATATTAATAACGAACATGCAGAGTATAAACCATTTTGTAGAAAATATTTATATATATCATATATAAATATTATATATCAAAACAGAAATTTTGTCAATTAATAATCACATAATCTGAATTGTTAATTAGCCAAATAATTATTAGTCTAATTTCAGATCATAGCCAGACACGACAAAAGCTACATATAGAGTTTAAAGACACATCCTATGTGTCTGAAGCTATCATTTCACTCACCTAGAATCCGAAGCTAAAGATTCAATCAAACGCCACTAGCAGGTGGTTGGTCCTGCTGGCAGGAACACGAAGCTGAACAATTACAAATAGAAAAACTATCAAAATGTGGTATTGTGACAGTACTAAATGTATGAAATGCAAATGCATGTATTGACACTAGCTAGACATCCAAAACTCTCTTAAGTCAAAATTAATCGCCCTCGATTCCAAAATCGATACCCACATAAAATTATAATTTTACCCTTGTACTTTTCCAAAATTAATCTTTTGTCCTTAAGGCCTCAAAAAATTATAAAATAGTCCCCAAATTTTCAAAATTTATAAATTAGCCCTCGAAGTATTTAAAATTTATTATTAAATTCCCCAATTTTCTAAAATTACATTTTCGACTTAAATTCCCTAAAATCACTATTTTAGCCCAAACTCTCCCAAATTACAATTCAACTATTTGTCAAATATCACCTTTAATCCTCACTTTTCAACCAATCACATCTATTCTTTCATTCTTAAATTTTATCATTTCGGCGTCAACCAACCCGTGATCTTCATCATTTTAACCAATCAAAAACATCATCCTTCTTCCTTATTCATCAACAACCCAAAAATCATTCACTAAGTCCAGATTTTTTCCCCCTCATTCAACAAACTCCAAACATCCAAATCGGTCCAACACAAAGCCACGGTACAAGCGATTCAAAATGAACCAAAATCATACCAACCGAGGCCACGGTAACAAGCTATGAATTTCCAACAATTCAACTGATACAAAACAATTAATGGAAGTAAGGAAACAAGTCTTGAAGTTGAAGTTTACCTCAAGGTTGAAGAAGAAGATGCATGAAAACGAAGAGAGAGAGGGAGAGAGAGACAAAAGAGAGAGATGGAAGTGAGAGAAGGAGAGACAGAAGAGAGAGACTGAAGTGAGAGAGAGAGATGGAGTGAATGACAGAAATGACGTGTAGTTGACTTAAAAAGGATAAAAAAGGGATAGCGGAATGGGCACGACATGGGCTGCTCTGACAGAGGAAGAAGAGACGAAAATTTTGCCCAGTTGACACCGAACGACAGCCCTAAGAGGCGGACGACAGGTTCGATCACGCCAACGACATACAGCTTGACACTGAACGACACACGCGTGACGCAGACGACAGAAGCAAGTTGACCGAACGGCGAGTCGTTTCCCGCAGCTTGACACCGAACACAAGCATAGACGCCTGCCAGACAACCTGCAGTTTGGTTACCAACGATAAACGATTGGTCGTCCAATCTTTTTTTTTCTAGATTTTATTTTCAATCAATTTTTTTCCACCAATTTTCACTTGATAATTTATTTTCAAATCACTCATAACCTTCATTAATCACCCAATTAACATCTTAAACATAAAATTTACCCTTCGATCTCCAAAAAAATAAAATTTCAATTTATCCCAAATTTAATTATTAAAATAAAAGAATAATTAAATAATAATTACAAAAAAATATGGAATATTACATAAACAATGCATGAGAATAATCAGAATACACAAATTCTGTGCTGCTATCATTAGGAAACCCATAAGAGCACTTAATAAAGTGTTTAATGCTGGATTAACATCAGTTTCAGAATCAACGAAGAATTTTTTTCCTCAGTAAATGGCTATTCAGAATTATCAAGGACAAAGATAGTTGAACAGCCAAAACCAATCACCTCAACTGATTTGGATTTTTACATTCCTTCTGAATGTTGGTTTTTGTGGTAGAGGAGTGAAGAATGTAGAATGTAAGTATGTGTGAATATGGTGTTAATGTTGTGTGTTTTTTATTCATGATGAGCTACATATATATAAGCATTGAGATGTGAATATTGGCTTTGAAAAAATTCCAAATAAAATCACTAAAATAAAACTTGAAACTCTTAAAGACTTGGTCTATTTTTTTGAATTGTTCAAACAACAAAGACATAATTTTCACATGTTTTTAACACTCCTTCTTGCATTTGATGTTTGTACAGTTCTAGTTTCCCATATAAAAAAAAAAACTCCTCTTTGAAAATAGCATCGTCTTATGTTTGCTTCTTGGAATAATATCATCTTCTTTTCTTAAAGAAATTATTGTCGTTGTTGTAGCATTCATCATTGTTGTTGCCGTCCTTATTCTTTGTTTGTTATATTTATTGTTGATGTTGACTTATAATTGTGGTTATAGTTGTGTTTGTATCGTAAGTTGTGTTTATATTTTGTAGTTGTTGTGGGTTGTATTTTGTAGTTATAATTGTGGGTTATGATTGTGTAGTTATATGTCTTTACATGGGAAGAACACTAGAATGTATTGTTGTTCTTTTTCTTCTTCATCCTTGATGTGGTTTAGCTCTTTAGGTCACTTAATATCAAGAGAGTTCTGGTACCACTTTGTTGGTTATTTTTGTGGTAGAAGAGTGAAGAATGTAGAATGTAAGTATGTGTGAATATGGTGTTAATGTTGTGTGTTTTTTATTTATGATGAGCTACATATATATAAGTATTGAGATGTGAATGTTGGATTTGAAAAAATTCAAAATAAAATCACTAAAATAAAACTTGAAACTCTTAAAAACTTGGTCTATTTTTTTGAATTGTTCAAAAATCAAAAGCATAATTTTCACATGTTTTTAACACTGAAGAAATATATCGAAAGTAAAATTAGTCAAAGACATTATCAAGAGAAACTTTGAAAAGAAAAAACAACATCATGCAGTACCCAATACATAAAAAGGAAGATGGTAAGAAATGTGAAATCACTGAATAAACAACTATGAATTACAACAATGAGAAAAATTGCGTAAAAATAGATGAGGGATGAGAGTAAATAATCTGCCGTTCTATGAAAAATTCTTATTTGAAAATATTATTCTAATCTTTTTTAAGAATCATGAGATTTAAGTTTTAAACTTCAATATAATCAGGTAGACCATCCTCAATTCCTCCGTGCTACTTTAATACACCAGCAGGCACAATGCTACCACCAGTCCACTCAAGTTATACGTTTTGAGTGCATATAATTATATTTTGAGACCGAAGTCTTTTTCTCCAATGATACTTGCCTAGTCGTCAATCAGAGGCAATGAATGAATCAAGGAAACAATTTACTGAAGCTAAAGTCTCTGTTTACTTATATGCAGTGCTCCAACAGAAAATAGGCATTGAATATTATGTTGAAGCTAAAGTCTGTGTTTGATAGTTACTCACAAGAATAACTAGCTGTACTCAAGATTAATAATATATTAAATTATATAATTAACTTTCAGTCACAACACGAATTAAATTATAGTTGATTTTTTTTTGTAAGTATCATACTTCATTATAGTTAGCCACTGAGTGAAAAAATTAATAAAAATATAATATTTAATCAGTTCTTTATCAATTTAAAGTACTTAACATTGTAAAAGTGGAAAACAAGTACTTAACATTATTGTTGTGCCAAAACTAACAAAAAAGCAGGTATACATTAACCTACTATATGCTAGAAGGAGAAAAAAATAATAAAAAGAAAAAAAAAACTTGAAATCCTACCTCTAAACATAAAAGATTAGATAAATCAACAGTTCAAAGAATGTTATTAGCCTGGTTGGAATCAGGCGACTCGACACATTGTCGCTTGACGATATCTTGCACCAACTGGGTACCTTAAAAACCAGAAGACAAGAAAAAGGTAAAAGTATGCGGCGAATATTTCATCCTCCATATATAAATAGGCCACGTTATATATTGAGTAAATCCCCATCAGATTATCAGAATCAGAATCAAAAAAACTTGAGGAAGCACTCTATCCCGCTTCTCCAGTGGCAGCTTTGTAGTACCCACTAATGGAACTAGAAGATTATTCCAGGCAAGTAACTCACCAACGTACTTGATCAAAATGACCATATCTTTTACTTCATCCGAGTCAAGTAGCTCAGACATCCTCTGGACAATTCTTCCGATTGCTTCCACCAATTGGATTGATAAAACCAGTGTAATAAGCCCGAATATTCCATTATCTGGGAAAGCACATACAATGCAATCCTAGAAATCAACTCTTCGATCAAAAACAAACTTCGCAGTATGACTCTTTTACCTTAAATGTCATTAATTATATTTAAAAATAAGATAAAGAATTTTTTTCACTAGCCAAAACTACAAAGTCCAAATGACTCTTTTATCTTAAATGTCATTAATTATAATTATGTTTCCCTGTACAGTTTCACTCTCTCCCTAATTGTCATTCTAGCGACTCATCTGTGGTTTTGCCCCAAAAGGATTCATCCAAAAAGAGGAAATACCCAAAACCGATTCATCATCACGCCTCTATTTTTCCATCAAGCCTCGCTTATCTTGGTATGTTTTGTTCTTTCTCCTCTTCTTCTTCTTCTTCATTATTGTTTTTGTAAACTTCATTTAGTTGGTTTTGGAGATTATTTTCATCTCTTTAATGCTTAATCATCACCATTGATAGGAATTCTTTATGGGTCTTTCTTGTAAAACGACACCTTTCTTATTTTCATCTCTTTTGAAACCTTGCAAATAGAGCAAATGAAGGAAGATGAAAAGATCATGACTATAGATACAATTGGGATGCCTGAAATGCTTGCAAATTTTTACCGTCAACGTCAAGAAGAAATCATACAACGGATGTCTAAAACTGATTGATTTCAAGGAGCAACAACCTGGAACAATTCAACTGACTTGTCGCAGAATTTTGATACTGAATTTTTTTTTCTTTTTTAGGAATTTATAGTGCATAATTTGTCTTGATGCAAAATTTTTATGGTACTGAATTTTGTGTTGCTACAGAATTTTGTTATCCCTAATTCATCATCAGATTTAGAATCATCAAAAATGAAATTTGTTGAACTAGTTGAAAACATAATCTAGTAGAAGTTGGAAAAAAAGCAGCGAAAATAGATGGAGTAGGAAAAGCTGAGTTTTGTTGTAATTCACCGAAAAAAAAAGAAGCGACGGGGAAAGAGGGAGGGAACTAAACACAAGGGATGGAGGGAGATTAACAGAAAAGGGGAAACAAAAAACGAGGAAAAATTCATAATTAATTGTTTTTATAAATTTAAAAAAAAAAGAACAAGATAAAGAGCACCATTGGAAAGAGCATCTATTTTCACTCTATATAATTGATGGTGCTCTTTATTTTCATTAATAATCTTAACTAAAAATAAAGAGTAGTATTGAAGATGCTCGTAATGTTTATATTGCTTATGTTATTTCTTAATTTAGATGAGAATCCCAATTAAATTTCTATATTCTATTTTATTTTAGCAATTGTTGGAGACTACATATCACATGAAAATTTTATTCATGGTTTTTAAAATAAGATAAGTGCATTCATTTAAAAATTAGATGAACATATATACTTTTATTTTTAAATTAATTTATGACCAGAATAATGTATTATTCGAAAATCATATTTATCTATCTCCTATTTATTAATTATCTAGCTATCTATTAATTATAAGTTCTATGATATAGATGTGTAGATAACTATAATAAAAATCATAACTAAAATAAAAAAAAAATATCTTTTTCAATTTCTATCTTGAACTGTCAAGACATCTCCACAAAACCACATCTTTCAACTATATCTATCTATCTCCTATTTATTAATTATCTATCTATCTATCTATTGTCAAATAGACCTTTACAACATCTTTCAACTATTTGTTATGTTGTTGCTAAACTAATTGTCGTACAGTGTTGTATAACTAATTAAAGATGTGATAAGATTTAGCAACAACATAATAAATACCTAAAATACGTTGTAAATGTCTATGTTTGTTTGTCGTTTTGTGGAGATGACTTAGCAATTCAAGATCGAAATTGAAATAAGATATTTTTTATTTTAGTTATGATGTTTTATTATAGTTATTTACACATCTGTATCATAGTACTTATAATTAATAGATAGGTAGATAATTAATAATTAGTAGATAGATAGATAGATATGATTTTCAAATAATAAATTATTCTAGTCATAAATTAATTTAAAAATAAAATTATATGTTCATCTAATTTTTAAACGAATGCACTTATCTTGTTTGAAAAAAAACATGAATAGAATTTTCATGTGATACCTAGTCATAACACTTAATTCTAAATTACTATAATTATTGGATAATATAGTATTGCAATTCTTATCAGCTACAAATAAATGATAATTAATTAAAGAAAGAATAATTACACATTTGAATTCTAACGAAAATCAATCTAATGAAATTTCATTTCAAATGCCTATCTTACTAATAATATTTATTTGATGACGATGCCTATCTTACTAACAATATTTATCTGATGATGATAATTAAAACTTTAAATAAAAGAATTTGATGTTTGAAATCAGATTTATTTTTAAAAGTTCTCTTATCTAATAGATACATGTATTTGTATTTTCTCTTTGTCTTTCACGTACATATTCATGATAATAATTTTGTATTTATCAAAAGATAGCATTTTGAATTTAAGAACTTCATCAAATTATTAACAACATATCACGTATTATCTCTCTCTCTCCCTCTATACATACATACATACTTATTACACATGCACTTCCTACACTATTAGAAGGTACATTTTTTTCTCCATATCTTCCATTGTAGTTTTCATTCACCTTCTTTTATTTCATATTAACCTATTTCAATTAGTTGTGGGCCTTGTAGCCCAACGGTAAGAGCAACCACGGTTGATGCATGCATTCCGGGTTCTAATCGAGTGGCATGCGTTTAATGCCTCATCTTGTTGAGTTGAGGCTTGATAAAAAAAACTATTTTAATTAATTCTATATTCTTCTCTAATGTGAACCATTACAATTTCCACTTTTTTGTTTCATTTTAAAATTTAATGTTAATATTTAGTACATTTAGGACTTGCATAATTACATTTCAATGTCGTAAATGTAGGTTTCAAAATGTCAGGAGCCATTATTGAAAACACTTCGTCCTTGCAATTTAAGCATATTAAGAACTTCAAATCTCAGAAAAAAAATGATGCATACAAATTTTGGTTATTTGATTGAGGATGATAGAGCATTATTCCAGTAACCATGGTGGTGAAAAATGTCTAAAAATTATCTTAGTAGATAATGAAATTAGTATTATTTATAGTTATTAATTTTAAATTTTCAAGACTAATTTAATTTGCTAACGACTTGTTCTTTATGTTTATTGTAAGAACAAGTAGTGACATAAGCTGTTGACAAATTTGCGGAAACATTTATGAAAGAAAATAATTACACCATTGCTAATATTGTTGTAAAAGAGATTTATTTTTCAAAATATTTATAAACACAACAATTATGCAACTAACCTATATATATAAACCGGCAACACTTGATTATGGAGCAAAATAATTAACTGTAATTGCAGTGCGAACGCCCACCTTGGGCTCGAACTCATGACCACAAGGTTAAGAGCCTTGCGCTCTACCGACTGAGCTAGACGGGCTGGGCTATTGAGGAAGCATATTCTAAATATTCGTTTATTAATTAAACAATGCATTATTCCCACGGTTATTTGCACTTAAATTATTACATTTGTTATGCAATATTTGCTTCTTTTATCATTCATATATTCACTAGATTAATGATGGCCTTGTTATTTTTATGTTAAATTTTCAGAATTTTTTTCCTTATATTTTCCTAGTTTGATTGACACCATAAAAATTGGAGAAAAAAATGTTGTTTGCCCCTTAATAATTTAGTTTGTGACACTTGAATGGGTTGATTAATTGGATGATTAAAAGTAAATTTCAATTGTTAGACTGATTAAACTTTAAAAATGTTAAAGCAATAAACTTCTACCTTATTATGAATAAATTTATAATTTGTCTACTAGAAATTAAACTTTTGATTTTTAATGAGAGTTATAAAAAAGATTCATACTTTGTCGAAAATTAAAAGAGAATCATTGATTATTAATGCGAAATAAAGCCTTTGAAATAGTAAAACTTCGCAATATTACAAAACGGTTCATTTATGCTAAGTTATGGGTAGAAGTCAAAACTCAAATTAAATTTAAGTATCAAATGGCTCTATAAAATGAGTTTTAATGAAATGATCTCTACACATACATGGTAACAAAGCACCAGTATAAATACTTGTACTAGAACAGTAGAACTACTAAAATCCAAGTTTCAGATCCTTCCCTCGCTACTCTCAGATGGCGACTTCAGCAGCAGCATGCAAGCTGTGGTCCGCGTTCTTCCCCGCTGAACTCAGAACCCGCACGCGCTCTCTGTTTCGCCTCCACGCTCCTTTCGCGGCTAAAATTCGTGCTTCTTCCACCGCCTTCGTGGAAACCGCCCCTACGGTTCGCCTCCGCTGCTTAGTTTCTTTCTTTCTTTTATTTAACAAATTAATAAGTCTAATTCGTTCTTTTTATTAATTTATGAAATAATTAGGATAGTGTTGTTGTGGAAAAGGAGGCGACTCCCACCAAGAACAACATTCTAGCTTGTCCTATCTGTTACGAGCCCTTGACTTTGATCGGAGTCCGTGCTTTGTTGTAAGTTATGTTCCGGTGGTATTGAAGAATCGTCTAGGTTATTTGATGTTTTTGACGGTTTGGTTTTGGTGTTTGGTATGCAGAGGCACATCTAGAGCAATTACGAATTATAGTTGATTCGTAATTGCTGAGCTTGTTAATGTAAGCTTTAGCCCCAAGCACATTGTTTACCCCTTTATATTTGATATATATAGTATGAGGCATTTTTCATTCTGTTTCTTATTTCTGTGCATATTTAATTGGATGAATTATCTGTGAATAGTGGTTCTGATTAAGTTATCAAATATGATTTGGATAGTAAAACCTTAATCTGGAAAAGAACATTATTCTAAATATCCCTAGTCAATCATTGTCATGGGAATGGCAATTAATGAAGACTAGTATGTACCTTTTGAGATGATCATGTTTTACGGATCATAGGATATGAGATATCAATCAGAGTACATAGATACTTGTTAGAGAACAGTGTATTTGGATTGATCCATTCACGAGAATACTACATGGTAGTAT
>CAODLS012928492.1:0-19561 GCA_948243855.1 Flueggea neowawraea
CTCAACAATTTTTCAATTAATAAATCACTTTCAATCACCAAAAATAAAAATTCAAATTTTTACCCAAATTTATTTATAATAATTATCCAAAAATAATTATTCCCAAAACATCCACCAATAATTATTCAAAATAATTACTCCAAATATAATTATCCAAAAATAATTATCAAAATTATTCGAGGTATTACAATTTCATTCACATACTTGCATGGTGTAATAATGTCTTGACTTGTCCAATTCAATTAGTATCTTTGCCCCAAAATTTTAAATTGGTTTGCTTTGGGAGAAGCAAATGACCAAGTGTGGGGGAGTTTGATGTGCTCTAAATTTACATCTTTAATCAAGCAAGAATGTGATTATTTTTATCTTATAAATCATGCTTTTATGGTGAAACTTATATGTTGATTGTAATCTTTGTAGGATGATATAAAGTTGAGAAAAATGAATTCAAAAGGTGTAAAACAGATTCAAAATGGAAAGGTTCCAAGCAAGCATGAAAAGAAGCATGAAGAAAATGATGGAAACAAGGAAGAAATAGTGACACACCAACCCTCACAGTCGTGACAATCGAGGCATGGAGGAGCATAAAAACAAAAAATCGTCACAATCGTGAGAGTTGAAGCATGATTACTCTCACGGCCATGAAGGAGGAGCAACCCACACCACCTTTTGAAATATAAAGAAGTCACGACCGTTACACTCAATTTGTCACGACCGTGACATGCTGAAGCTAGGAGAGAGAAAGCTGCGTAAAAGAAAAAACATGTAGGGACCAATGGGAATCTTTGGGACAATTCTTGTTGGTTTTATGACCTAAGCAATGTTGCGCCATTGCATGCACAACATCAAAAATCTTTCTAAGTTTTGATGATTTACAAAACAACTGAAAAGTTTATGTAAAGCACATTAATGAACCCTTAACACACGCTAGTGGTTTTCAACTCACACTGACTTCAAGTCAAAATTGCAACAGCGCACACTAGTGGTCTATCAACGCACCTTACATAACAACAACGTGCATTAATGAAGCAACAATGTACCTTACCGAATACTCTGATATTTTGGAACTTTCATGGACAACACTAAGGCACGCTAATTATCGAAGAAAGTGTGGATATGCTAGATTGAATTATCCAGAGGAAGTAACTAACAACGCTAAGGATTCAAGAGTGGGGCTATTGAAAATCAGAAGCTCAACTACACACCTAGAAGAAGGAACAACACACATATATGAAAACTGAAGGCTACTAGAATATTACTCTGATTCATTAAGGTCCGCTAATGATGAAGAATGCAAGTGGTTGAATGAATGTTTAGAACTTGTTTGAAAATACCAACTTGAAGGGATGTTGATGGTATCAAGAACGCCCATTGTTAAGTAAAGGTGTAACCTTTGAAGATGGCTCATCTACTCACATTGGTAGTGAACAATGCACGTTGTTGAGAAGCTACTTAAAAACTGACAAATCCATTATATGCTCCTCGGGAATTTAAAATTTGAATATTCCTTCGTATGACTATGTGTCTAAATCAATGAGAGAACTTTGAAATCGATAAGGCATGTAGATGATCATTAAAGCACTTTGAAGAAGTGATCAAGGCACACTGATGTTCTTCAAGGCACGCTATTGAAAGGCGTTTTACGTCCAGATGCACTGCAACTTCAACAAGGCACACAAATGAAGTTTAACGCCCTATGATCATTATCTGGGCACTTGAATAATGCACGTTAATAGAAATAACGCACGTTAGTGACAATGACGTCAATTAAAATCAGAATTTCGTACTTCTCTCAAAAACTGCTACTTTGGGACTACAATAGCTACTTTTAGGATCCTACCTATAAATAAAGTCAGCCAAAATTGAAGACATTAGAGAGAATTTTCAAGAGTGTGCCCAAGCTTTACTAGTTTTGTTCTTGACTTTCTTTCTCATTGAGCTTCCCTTCCTTCTTATACCAACTAAGCTTTAATTTCCATTATAGTTACTGAGTTAGTGTGAGATAGTGTTTACAAAATTTGGGAATCCACTGTAATCAAGTTTTAGTGTTAAATCTTGAGGACAGTTTAGGTTTACTTGTTGTAGTCTTGAAAAATAAGTAGGTTCACTAGTTAGTCTTAAAAAACTAAAGGTGGTTTTCTTGTTTTGGCCTAAAAATAGGCGTGTAAAATGTTTCTTATGAGCCTGAAAAACAAGGACTTGTAACGGTTGGCCTCCACCCGCAAGTGAGGAAAGCTTAGTGGATTCAAACTCTCTAGTGAACTAGAGGAGTGGACATAGGTCAATGAGGACTGGACCACTATAAATCTGGGCTTTGATTCTCTCTATACTTTACTCTCTTTATTGTTATTTATCTTATTTATTGTGGTTGTGAATTTGGATTAAGTTTCTATTTTGTTTTTCCCTTATCTTGTGCAACAGGTTTTCAAAAAAGGTTTTAAATTTTCACCTAAATCTAATTCACCCCTCGCTTGGATTGCCATATTGGGATTTCAAGCAAGGGGTATAAAAACTTTCTTTATCACTCTTTTAGGGCATCCTTTACATCATCTTCAAATATTCCCATCTAGTTTTTTCCTTTTTTTTATAAGAACCCTCTATAATTTCTTACCAAGTAAGGTTTAAATTAAGGAGAAGATAAGGGAATTGAATCTCCCAAGGCAAGTATTTGTGGAATCTATCATCAAAGGTTCTTAGGTGCTTTCTCTTTTTCTTTTCCTCTTTTTTATTTAGATTTTAATGTTGCTTTTAATGGATATCTATGTTTTAATGTGTTTTAAATATGTTAGCTTAAATTTATGAGTTGGGATGCAAGGACGTAGGTGAGGATGATGATTTTGCTATGCTAATGCTTGGGCTTTGTGCGCGGTCATCTCTTTGTTTATCTATTGAGTTGTGATTGGTTCATTGACTTATGTTAAATGACTATAGCTTAGATTGGCCACCTAAGTTGTAGTTTTAGCAAACTGAAGTGAAGAATTGATAGATTAAGGTTGGATGAGGCTACAAGCAATGAATTTGTGAGTATTAGGATACAAATATTCAATGCTCGCAAAGTGTTTGATGAAATGCCTAAGGTGCTTAATGACCCTAATTTGATTAAGTCAGATCGAGAGGACCCATTTAATAGATATACGGATGGTTTATTGACCTCGAGAGAGGTTTTAGACTAAAGTAGTGGTGAGAATGCCCAATCATTGAACCCAAGGTATTAGCTTAGCAAAATTAGAGTCCAAATCGAAATCTTGAAGTCCTAACGCCTTTATCTTATTAAATTCTTCATTTTAAACTCTAGCTTTTATTACTTGCATTGTGTTTTATTTCAATTTCTCAAAAATTACAAATACCAACATGATTTTACTTGCTTTTATTTTATTTTTTTGATCACAATTACTTCATGTTCTCCGAGCATTCGATACCCAATGAGTACTTGAGGGTTAAAACGACATCAACTCTTGTATACTTGCAAGAAACTGATCATGTTTTTGGCACCATTGTTGGGGAATATTGTTATTAATTGTGATCTTTTATTTAATTTTTCAATTGTTGTTTGTTTGTTTGTTTGTTTGTTTGTTTTGCTTTCAGGAATTATATGAATTTGAGGCGAACTCAAACCTTGGAGAACATTGAAATTATCCCTTTGATACAAGAAATTAAAAGGTTGTGCATAGCTAATAGAGTCAATAGAAGAAGAGAAAAAATGGCTGAAATTCCAAGGCCTAAGGTTGAGCATGAGAACAAAGAAAGAGTAGGACAACTATCGAGTGATGGAGTTAGGCAAGCTATGCCAATTAGAATGAACATGAGGGAGATCCAAAGGCCAGTGATTGGAGCTTCTCCTTCTTGCATTAGGTTGACTATGGGGGCCCACAATTATGAGTTAAAGGACATCTACTTCAATATGTTGCCATCTTTTAATGGGCTACTGGGAGAGGATCCACTCACATTCTTAAGGGAGTTTTATACTACCATTCAAACATTCCCTCTCCAAGATTTGACCAGGAATGACCTTCGGATGAGATGTTTCACTTACAAATTGAAGGATAAGGTAAAGACTTGGTTGATTAATTTGCTAAAAGGATTCTTGAGCGCATAAGATGAGGTCTACGAAAAGTTTATGATAAAGAACTACTCCCTCAAAAGATGGTGGAGCTTAGAAACAAAATTTGTTTCTTTTCACAAAGTGAACCATTTCATAAAGCATGAGAGAGGTTCAAGATGTTGTTGAGCCAATGTCCACACCATCAATTCTCATTGACTTTCCTTACTCAATTTTTCTATGATGGGCTTACAATGTATGGGCAAACACTTATGGATACCGTCGTTGGTAGCCATTTTGGAGATAAGACCACCGAGGAAGTCTATGATATCTATGAAATATTGTATACAAACTTTCAACAAAAGGCAATTAGGGGAAAAAGAGCCAGAGTGCATGAGGTAAGCACTTCCACTTATCCTGATTTGTCTTCAAAGGTTAACCATTTCTCTGGGAAGATGATGTCATGGTTAAGGAGCAATGTCCCTTTTGTGGTATATTTGGACATAATGAGATGAGTTGTGGTATGAATGGTATGTGTTAAGTGTTAGTTTTATGCCCTAGCCCAATCACATGTACATTGTCATTGTTATTTAACAAATATGAGGCATTTCATTTTGGCATATATATTTATATGTTATCATGTTATTTGGTAATGCAGTAACTTGATAAAAGTATTCATAAATAGTTGATTTTGTCTTATGTCATCAAGTACGCAACTTGATAGTAAAACCTTAAGATAAAAAAATACTATTCTAAATAGTCCTTCGTCATTCATTATCATGGGAATGATAATGAGTTAAGACTAGCATGCACTCTGGGAGATTATCATGTTTTACTGATCATGGACATGAGATGTTACTCAAAATATAGATATATGTTGGGAACATGACATTGGACTGACCCGCTATAAGAAATAATACATGGAATATGTCATCAGTATTTCTTATCGCAGTAGTGATATTTGAGTCCTTCGACCTGAATTCACCATGGATTCTTACATGAGGATCTTTATGTTTTGATATAGTTCAACATCATCTGTAACAGGATGGTAATACAAGCTATAATTGGACATATGGTAAATCATGTGGAGGATTGTGAGTGACAGTGAAGGAATTTGTTCCGCTCGTATTTGAGTGAGATATCTCTTGGCAACTTGACAAGTAGGACTGATGAAATACATTGCCATGCTCGAATGAAATTGATAGAGGTTATCAATATCATTTGTCCTTGGTCATTCTACTTAAGTATCAAGAAATGTTTGATTAAGCTTTATAAAGATGACATGATTCATGTTTTATGTTTAATCGAGATATTGTGTGACAAAAGGACTAAATATCGAACTGTGTTTTAGGCTTTGTCAAGTCATAGAAATTTCTCATGTTGGGTAGTCATAATATTTTGCTAGAGTCCGCTTATGACTTGTGGACCTAAATGATTATTTGGGCATACTACCAATATTAAGTAAACCTACAGGGTCACACACTAGAACGAACTGTACTATGTATTCATAATATATCTTGCTATTTTTGTACGCAGACATTGTAAATACTATTAATTGGTTATTTGTTTTAAAATATATGATGAAATAATTTATTTTATAATGGTTTTAAAATAAATTAAAATTCATTTGACCTAGTCAAAGTACTTTGTTTGACTTAGGCAACAAAAGAAATAGTTTCTTTGACTTAGTCAACTAAGAGGGAGTTTGACTTGGTCAACATAGCAATTGATATTTTATTTGTGAAATAAAATGGAGGCCAAATTTATTATGTTAATTAATATATTCCAAAATTATTATATTAATTAATAATAATATCTTAAGTGGCTAGTCCTTATTGGACAAGGAATAAGAGTGGTTTTGTAGGACAAGACTTAGGAGTCCTAGTGAGACTAGAAGTAGGGTTTGCCTAAGTCTATAAATAGGCTTCTTATGAAACCCTAGCTTACTTTTTTGCCGTCCACACAACTTAATAGAGATAGAGAAAATGGCAAGGTATTTTTTAGAGTAAAAAATTCGATGCTAGCACACCAACACTTCCTAGTTCGTTTGTGTGGATACAAGTAGAGGGCGTTCGCATCCTGCAACGTCTGTTACTCAATTTAGCAACACCTTCTCATTTTTGTTTCGGCACATTGAGGTAAACACATATTCCCTAATCGGTTTTATCGAATTGCTTGAATCCTTGGTGGAATTTGTTGACAAAAATTTTAATTTTTCGCTGCTTGTATGTGCCATTGATTCCAACATCAAGCAATGGAGGAGGTGAATTACATGAGGGGATTACCTAGACCTCAATAAAGGAATGACCCTTATTCCAATACAACTCGGGATGGAGGAACCATCCAAACTTTGCTTGGAGAGACGCAAATAGTACAAACCAAGGTAGACCAAAAGGACCACCTGGTTTCCAACCTCGACCACCCTACCAATAAAACCTACCTGATCGACCACCCTAATAACCTAGCCAAGAGAAAAAAAAACCTTTGGAAGACCTTTTAATGCAATGCATGAGTAAGATTGAGGCCAAAATGGACCAAATTTTTCAAATCCAACAAGCCACCATTCAAAAGCTTAAAACGCAAGTGGGGCAATTAGTCAAGGTCATTTTGGAAAGAGATAAAGGGAAGTTGCCTAGTACATTGGAAGTTAACCCTAAACAAGCTATGGATATCAAGAAGTGGAAAGGAACTTGATGAACCAAAGGTTGTGGGAAAACTAAGAAAGGATAAAGGGAATGAGACTTTAATGGAGGAGGAACCAAAGGGCAATGAATAAAACATGAAAGATGAGCTCCTTTCTAACCAAAGAGAAGGAGTCATGCCTTATGTGCTGTATATTCCCTTTGCTCCAAGGTTGAAAGATCACATAAAGGAGAAGACGTTCATGAAGTTTCTTGACATGTTTAAGAATATACAAATGAATATCACATTTATTGAGGCAATCTCTCATATGCCTCACTATGCGAAGTTTTTGAAAGAGATTGTTTCAAGTAAGAAGAAGCTTGAGAAGTATTCTACCATTGCATTGACTGAGGAGTGTAGTGCAGTCATTCAAAAAAACTTCCTCCTAAGCTTAAGGATCTCGGGAGTTTTACAATCCCTTGCACAATTGGGACTTATGGAATAGAGAGATCTTTGTGTGATTGGCCCTATCAATCTCATGCCACTTTCCATTTTCCACAAGGTTGGTATTGGAGGAGAAGTCAAACTATCCAACAACTCACTTTAACTTGCGGACCAGTCTATTCTATATCATCTGAGCATGATTGAGGATATGTTGGTAAAAATAGGTAAATTTTATTTTCCTGCTAACTTTCTTGTTTTGGAAATGGGAGAGGACCCCAAAATACCTATTTTTTGGGTAGATCATTTTTATCTACCAGGGGCTCTCATTGATTTTCAAAAGGGTAAGTTAACTCTAAGGGTTAGGAATGAAACTCAAGAATTTAATGTGTTTAAAACTTTGAAATGTCCATCATTATATAAGACTTGTTATAGCATTGACATTGCTGAGCCTTTTGTGATAGACATCTTGACACTCAAAGGGATGATCCTATTTAGGCATGTACTACTTTGAGTTTGACCAAAGAGGTAGAGGATCCAACTTTTCATGAGATTTCTATGAGGTTAGAAGGTGAGAGGTATCTTTTGAGACCTAGATTTAAAGAGTTGGGGACAGGAAAACCTAAGCATAGCCCTTCTATTATAACACCTTCTTAAATAGACCAAAAACCCATATCATCTCACCTTAAATATGACTATTTAGGGGAGTCCTTTACATTTTCTGTCATTGTTTCTGCTTGTTTGATTGATGTTCGGGAGGATAAATTGTTGAGGGTGGTTCGTGAGCACCGATTTGCCATTGCTTGGAGCATTTTGGATATCAAGGGTATAATGTCACAACCTGTTAGTCGTGACCACGCAGGATGCGCAAGATGCTTGTTGGTGAGCTAAACCTTCGGGATGCGGGCAGCGGAAGGTAGGTAGTATGTGTCACAGGTGTTCGTCTATCTTGAGTTAGGCATGCCGACCCAGTTAAGTTTGGAGAGCTTATCACTGGTCTAGGACTTGACAATGATGGATGGGCGTACCATCCTGGGCACCATACTGGTCGTGAGTTGTCCCGCTCCCTGATGAGCCCACGGAAGGGCAAAACCAGTTAGCATCAAAACTGATCAAGGTTTAACCTCGAGAGTGCGGAAGTCTTGGGATGTCGTACGAGTAAATCCATGTGCCAAGACTTTGATCCCGTGACAAGTGGTATAGAGCTAAAACGTGCACACTGCAATTTGTCAAGCGCTCTTTAACGACACTGGCGAGTCCAGACTCCACCACGGATGAGCTCGAGTAGCGCTCGCACCCAAAGGTAGCGGGTGTTCGCAAGTGGGTCCTCTATATGGCGAGGACGAGTAGGCAGGAAGCTGCAGTAATACTACACCAAGTGCCCACACCCACACTGGCAAGTCTAAATGATGGACGAGCTCATGTAATATTGGTACCCTAAGGCCTTGTTCGCAAGTAGGTTTCCCCGTTGGAGATGAGAAAAATGAGTATGCAGGGTGGTTTCACACAGATCTTGAGTCAATCTTCAAAGGAAGGGTCAAGAGTGCCCTACATGCACAAGAACATGCATGAATTGAGTGGGGGAGAATGTCACGACCCGTTAGTTGTGACTATGTAGGACGCGCAAGATGCTTACTGGTGAGTTAAACCTTCAGGATGTGGGGCAGTGGAAGGTGTGTAGTACGTGTCGCAGGTGTTCGTCTATCTTGGGTTAGGCATGTGTACCCGGTTAAGTTTGCGGAGCTTGTTGCTGGCCTAGGACTTGACTATGATAGATGGGTGTACCATCCTGAGCACCACACTGGTCAGGAGCTATTCCCTCTCCTCTGATGAGCCCATATGAGGGCTAAAGCTTCAGCATCAAGACTGATCAAGGCTTAACCTTGGGAGTGAGGGAGTCCTGGGGTGCCACACAGGGAAATCCCTATGCCAAGACTCTAACCCCGTGACAATAAGCCCCTCTATTTGCATGCACCGCATGTTGATAGAGAAGGGAATAAGCCATTTATTGAGCATCAAATGAGACTCAATCCCAACATGAAGGAAGTGGTTCGAGCAGAGGTACTAAAGCTTTTAGATGCAAGTATTATCTACAGTATCTCTAATAGTAATTGGGTTAGTCCGATCCAAGTGGTTCCTAAGAAGGGTGGAAAAATTGTGGTGGAAAATTCAAACAATAAGTTAATCCCCACTTGACTTATGACCGGGTAGTGAATGTGCATAAATTATAGGAAATTGAACTCTGCCACTAGAAACGACCATTTTCCTTTACTCTTTGTTAATCAAATGCTTGAAAGATTAGACAGCCATGATTTTTATTGTTTCTTAGATGGCTATTCCTACTATGACCAAATCCCAATAGCACTTGAGGATCAAGAGAAAACCACTTTTACTTGTCTTTATGATACTTTTGCATATCAAAAGATGCCATCTGGGTTGTGTAATGCACCCACCACCTTTCAAAGGTGTATGATGACCATTTTTTTATATGTTAGAAGATAGCATAGAAATTTTTATGGATGATTTCTCGGTTTATGGTTCCTCATATGATTTGTGTTTATCAAATTTGAAAAAATTCTTGCAAAGATGTGAGGAAACCAATTTGGTGCGAAATTGGGAAAAAAGTGATTTCATGGTCAATGAGGGGATTATGTTAAGGCATCACATTTCGTCAAAGGGCATTGAAGTTAATAAGGTTAAGATGGAGATTATTGCAAAATTGCCTCCACCCATTTCGATAAAAGGGGTTAGGAGTTTTTAGGGCATGCGGGCTTTTATTGTCGATTTATCAAGGAATTTTCTAAAATCACCAAACCTATGTGCGCCTTACTTGAGAAGGACGCACCATTTAACTTTGATGTTGAGTGTGTGCAGGCATTTAATAGGTTGAAGAAAGCTTTGGTATCCGCCCCTATCCTTATTACCCCATATTAGAGCCTTCCCTTTGAGTTAATATGTGATGCAAGTGATCATGCTATGGGGGCTATTTTGGGCCAAAGAAAGGAGAAGCGCCTTCATGTCATTTACTATGCAAGCTGGTTATCAAACGATGCCTAAGTCAATTATGCCACCACCAAAAAGGAGTTATTGGCTATCATTTATACCTTGAGAATTTTAGATTCTATTTAGTGGGTTCCAAGGTAATTGTCTACACTGATCATGCGACTCACAAGTATTTGATGTCCAAGAAAGATGCCAAGCCTAGATTGATTCATTGAATTCTATTATTGCAAGAATTTGACTAGGAGATTATGGTTAAAAAAAAAGGATGTGAGAACTTGGTTGCAAATCACTTGTCAGGGATTGAACTGCCTAGTCAAAAGGAGGAGGCTATTTGTGAGCAATTTCTAGATGAACAACTCATGGAAGTGGATCCCATTTCTTCTCTATGGTATGCCGATTTTGCCAATTACTTGGTATTGGGTGTTATTCCTAAGGGACTTTTTTTTCATCAAAAGCGCAAGTTTTTGGTAAATGTCAAGTATTACATATGGGAAGATCCATATTTGTTCAAGTATGGGGTTGATGGAGTTGTAAGGACATGTGTGTCAGAGCGAGAGATACATCCAATTCTTGAATATTGTCATTTGTTATCTTGTAGAAGGTATCATGGACTCGATAAGACGGCTGCTAAAGTTCTCCAACTTGTTTTCTTTTGGCCAAAATTTTTCAAAGATGCTAAGACCTTTGTTATGACTTGTGACGAGTGCCAAAGAACTAGACGTATTGACAAGAGTTATAAGATGCCTCAACTTGGGATTTTAGAAGTTGAGTTGTTTGATGTTTGGGGACTTGACTTTATAGGACCTTTTCCACCTTCCCATGGGAATGAACACATTTTGGTGGTGGTGGACTATGTGTCGAAATAGGTTAAGGCAGTTGCTTTGCCAAACAACACAGCCAATGTGGTGGTGAAGTTTGTGAAAAAGAACATATTCACATGATGTGGCATTCCCAAGGCGATTATTAATGACAACAGGGTTCATTTCAACAACCATTTATTTTTATCTCTCTTGATAAAGTATGGATCCAACCATAAGATATCTACCACTTATCATCCTCAAACAAGTGGTCAAGTTGATATTTCCAACCGAGAGCTAAAGCAAATTTTAGAGAACACAGTGAATGCTTCAAGAATAGATTGGTCTTCGAGATTTGATGATGCTTTGTAGGCATATAGAACGACTTTCAAGACGCCATTGGTATGTCTCCCTTCAGACTTGTGTATGGCAAAGCACGTTGCCTATCAGTAGAACTTGAGTACAAAGTATTTTGGGCTATCAAGACTTTAAATTTTGATTTGCAAAAAGCGGGGGAGAAGAGGGTACTCCAATTGAATGAGCTTGACAAAATTAGGAGAGAATCCTACGAAAATGCCTAGATTTACAAGGAGAGAACCAAAGCTTAGCATGACAAGCACATCTTGATAAGGGAATTTATTGAAGGTCAAAAAGTCCTCCTTTTTAATTTAAGACTGAAGCTTTTCCTTGGTCAGTTAAAATCGAGATGATTGGGACCCTTTGTCATCACCAAGGTTCACTCACATGGTGCTATTGAAATTCAAGGTAGAAACGGTTCCCCATTTATTGTGAATGGACAACGCATAAAGCACTATATGAAGGTCGATCAAGTCCACGCCATTCACAAGCTCAACCTTGAAAGAGTCATTCCATCTGAGAACACGTTAAATAGCCACTGTCCGAAATGACGTTAAACTACTGAGTATCTTTACTTTCCTTTTACTTTTTAATTAAGCATTTTTGTTTAGTTTTTTTTGTTGTTTTAGCACTTGCTTTTCATTCCTTCACTTTTTTTGCTTTCATTGGAATCTCCTCCACAACTTTGATTATTTCTTGCGTTTATGCATTGAGGACAATGCTTAATCGAAGTGTGGGGGAGGAGGGTTCATTTTGATTAAAATAAGCGATTGAATGTGCAAAATGTTCGTGAAATTGAGAATAATTCTTGATGCATTATTGAGTGTGCGTGAAAATGATGATTTTTAAATTTTTGAAGTTTGTGGCAACTAGAAAATTGTCACGGCCATGACATGTTGTTTTGCAAAACAAAAAGTTGTCACGGCCATGACACCTGGAATGTCACAGTCGTGAGAGTTGTCATGCCCATGACACTGAAGCGTGACGGTCGTGACATCCTGGCAGCTTCCAAATTGACACGAAAAACATGTCATGGTCGTGGCACACACTACCAAAACCGTGGCACATCTTTCCCTGGTTAAAAATCTGCATTTTTATTGAATTTTCATGTCATATTTGTCTTCTTTGCTTGTCACATGCATTGGTTAAATCATGACATCATTTGGCATGCTTAATAATGTCCATAAAGAGAATATGTGTAACTTTTGAATGGTTAATCAGGCAAAAATCTGAATTCATAAGAATCTTGTCATAAATTTTCAAGAATCTTGCCATAGCCCTTTTAACCAAAAGCTCCATATAATCAAGCATCCATTCACCACACACAAACACTACATATTTGGCCATATTCTCCCCACTCTCTCCATTTCATTTTTTCTCTCTTTCATCTTTATTCTTGTATTTTCTTGGCTACCCACTTTTTTCACTCATTATCTTCTAAACACTTGCTTTGTTAAGTGTTTCATTTGTCATTGCCTACTCCTTTTCTTGCTAATCTTTTCCTTGGAAGCTTGTGTTTTGCAAAAAAAAAATTCGCATTGGTAGGAATGACCAAAGCAAAAGAAATACCAAAGAACTCATCCAATCCATCATCCGACCAATTTCCACAGTGGTCAAGTGCATCAACACCCGATCTCAGTTCTCCTCCTCAAGAAACCACCATGTATTCAAGGAGGAAGTCCACTATTTCACCCCCTGTGGATAGAAACACGCCATGCCTAGAGAGGACGTTCTCACACTGGTGGTACCTCTTCTTCCCATCAATAAGGGATTTCTCACTTATTTTTGGAGTTTGAAGAGGATGAGGAGTTTGCAAAAGAAAGGCTTCATAAGCTTTCTAAACTTGTCATTGCCTCAAAAAAATCATGTTTGAAGAAGGCTTGGTGATGTTGGTGGCATTTGAGATTGTGAAAGAAATGATGGTTACAGGTGGATTTATTAAGTTGTGCAATGTAATGGAAGACATTTATGAGGATTTGACACTGGAGATGTTGTGCACATTTCGTGTGGATTAAACTGACGACCATGGTTGTAATGTGCCATTTCGCCTTACTAAAGTGGAAAGGATATTATCTTTTTGATGAGTTTGGGTTGGCTACATGATGTTATGATGGGGTAGTTTAAGAGGGTCCTAGATTTGATCCATATTCTTTTAAATGGCAAAAGAATAAGAGGAATGCCTTTTGGAGTGAGTTGTGTCATCATCAAAATTTGGTGTTCAAGCTGTGTTTCAAAAGCCTCATAGATGTTTGAGTGTAGATAGGATGGTGCATAAATGGTTGACTAAGTCCATTTGTGGTCGTGGAAAAGGTGACAGTGTAGTTAATGATGTTGAATTGTTGTGTCTCTATAGCATGAAGAAGGGCAACAAGATTGATTTGAGGAAACTAATGGCAATGCATTTGCATTCTATGGCAACCAAGGAGAAGGAAAAAATTTTCAGAAGAATGTATGTGACAAGAATGGCCAAGTATTTTAGAGTAAGTCTTAGAGGCTTAAGGGGTCTTAAGAAGATGGAAGCTCTTGACATGCAAACTTTGAAGTGTATGCATTTGGCATAGAAGGGTCTTATAGGAGATGTTGAACTTAGGAATTCTAAAGAGCCAAATATTTCCATTCCAAAGTTAAGGGAGCAAGCTGACTCTAGCCACCAAACCCAAGAACACGTCCAAGTCAATCTTCAAGCCGCCTCTAGCTCCTCTAATCTTGTTCTTTCTCCAGAAGCTATCATGCACAATATGTATAAGATGAGGAAGGAACAATGGGTGCAAAGGAAAATACTTTGAGAATTGGCCAATCAATACAAGTGGTTGCAAAAGGAAGTGGTGTCTTTCTTCCAAAAGACTACACATTGCTTCACCCTACCTCCAAATGTGTATTCTACCATAACCTTCAAAAGCATAATTTTATGAAGCTTTTCAAAACCCACCAATGATGAAAGCGATAAAGATGAGGAAGGAAGATTTGGTCCTTAAAAGTAAGAAATTTCCATGAAAATTTAGTATAGGTGCATTTGCATAGAGTATAGCGTAATTAAGGAGCATGTTTCTTTTCAATGCAATAAATGTTTGTGAAATAAGTTGAGAGTGGTGCATACATACTTGCCTCGTCCAGAATGTTATTTGTTCTCACCTTTAATGTCTTTGGTCCACATGCAAGCATCCCCGTTCGAAATACCGTTAAACTACTTGCCATAGAAAACAATTGTCCACCGAGGACACAATTGACAATGAAAAATAGGGAAGCATTCCTAAACCCTTACTCTTATATTTTTGTGCTTATTTTGCATGATTTGGCATTGTCCGCTTTATGTTATGTTTGGTTAGATTGCTCCGGCCTTATGTTTATTGAACATTGGGGACAATGTTCCAAATAAGTGTGGGAGGTGGTTTTAATTTGAAATTTTTATTCGATTGTGCGGGCATTGCTTGTGTTGTTACTTGGATAATTCTTGCTT
Organism: Flueggea neowawraea; assembly: GCA_948243855.1. Classification (NCBI taxonomy): domain Eukaryota; kingdom Viridiplantae; phylum Streptophyta; class Magnoliopsida; order Malpighiales; family Phyllanthaceae; genus Flueggea; species Flueggea neowawraea. The sequence continues at coordinate 14,717 of CAODLS012928492.1, forward strand.
GATTTATGCTTGTTTTGCGCCAAAATTATTTTTTAGAATTCAATGAACTCATTGTGGATGCTTTGAATTTGGATTTGTTGAGGAATTTTATAGCATATAATAATGTTCTATTATGAATCAAAATGTTTTAATAAACAAGTTTTGTTAATCACTTGAATCGAAATTTGGCATTTTTAGTGGCAAGATTAAGAGTTCTTTAATCAACAACCTTAGTCTATTAGTGGTGGCATAATAGAAATACTTTCAAACTTGTTGTTAAATGATTGTGCATAAATTATTAAATAGTGTTACATTTAGAATGAGCTTTGTGTCATTAAAAGATTAAAGTGCTTAAATTGAATGATTAAATGGTGATGCTTCACTTTTGAGGGTGAATCTAAACAAGGAGAAGTGCATGGGGTCCCAACCTCGAGGTGGAAATGATAAGTACCCTCGTTGAAAATAAATAAATGTAATCACAGGGGTCCTTAATTTACTCACTTGTTTGCATCACCCAAAATGAGAGTGAATGCACTAGAAAGGAAATGAAATCAAAGACAAATCAAAGAAAAGTACTTATATGTGTTAATGAATGAAAATGCCAAGCTTATTCTATGTTTAAAATTAAATGGTTTTAAATTTTAGCAATGAGGGAGATACTTTCTAAAGATGCCAATAGACTAGGGGAATTGATCATTGAACTCTTGAAATTGCCACTTCTCAATGCCAACGTTCGGTTTGTGTGAATAATACATAGAATGGTCACTTGATGAGTAAGATTGATGGAATGTATGCATACTCGAATGAATTGATAAAGAGTTATCAATGTCATTTATTATATTAATCTACTTGGGATCAAGAAACAGTTAAGCTATATAAGGTTCACATGTGACAATGCCTTATGCTTAAATGAGATATCGTGAGACAAAAGGACTAAATATCAAACTGTGAAACGTTAACTCGGATCTCCGACGCTATGTGATTTTGGGTTGTCATAATGTATTACTAGATACTGCTTATGGACTTTGAGCTTGAAGGGCTTGGGACAAAGCTCATTGTCAATTTCAAATGGGCCTATTGGGTCACATACTAGAACAAATTGGATTGGATAACAAATATTCTCTCTTGTGGTATTTGAATTATTGAGATAATTAATTTGATTAATTATTAATAATTCATAATTTTGTGATTTATATCTTAAATATGATATAAGATATAATCCATTAATGTAATGGGCTTTTATTATAAATTGCATCTTATTAAGTTAAATATTTTGTAGACATGTTATTATGTAAGACATAATAAATTCGATACATATATTTTAAAAAGGGAGTAATTTATTTAATGATAGTGTATCATGTAATTAAAAGCTCAATAACATTAATAAACTCATGAAGAATTTCAGCATACACTATTATTTTTTAGGAAAAATTATGTACACTCCTATTTTTTAGGAGCTAGAAGCTCTAATTAGTGTACATGATTAATTAGGAAGAGTCCTAATTAGTGCATATGATTAATTAAGAAGCCCTAATTAGTGCACATGCTTAATTAGGATGAGCCCTAATTAGTGCACATGATTAATTAGGAAGAACTTAATCTTGTGGGACAAGAAAGGCTAACCCTAGTATACCTATTTAGGGTTTTCATATGCCTATAAATAGGAGTACACCCTTTTCATATTCTTTATGGTTTGGTCGAATTTGTCAGTGCCACAATTAAAGGAGAGAAAATTATTTGTGAGAAAATAGAATAGAGATTCTTGGTGCTAGTACACAAAGCCAACTATCCAAAGTTCATTCGTGTGGATACCTTTAGACACGTTCACACAAAGGCCACGTGAGAGATAGGGGATTCGGCCTTGAATAAAAGCAACATCAATACTCCATTCAGTCAGTCATTTGAGCTAGGAGTTAAGGTAAATTCACTAACTCTACTCGTGTATGTTGATGTGCATTGATCCTTGGTGCAATTCAAGGATAAATGTTTTTGATATTCCCACTGAGTTATATCCTTATGAATGTCATAAATCATTTACGAATTCCAACAGTGGTATCAAAGCCACTTGCATTATCAACATACACGTTTATTATTATATGTGATATAATGTTGTTGCTTGGCTTATTAGACATTGTTTTAAATATTATGATATTTTTTCCTGAATTTATAATTCATATTAGGATTTCATTTAGCAACATAAAATTTGGAAATTTTATGCATTAGGCCGAATTATGGATGATGAATATTGAATTTTGAGATTCACTTAGAAAACCGATTAGGTTTGTTATAAGCGGGTTTTGTAATGAGGTTACAAATAATGGATTGAGTCATAATTTGATTATTAGATTCAAGTATTAATGATATTAATACAAATTGGGGTTTAATAATTAGCAACTCATTTCATCAGCAATGCGAATTAAAACCCATCCTCGCAACCAGCTTACGAAACCAAAGAAACCAACACCCTAAACATGCTATATGAACCAAAAAAAAAACCAACTAGGAGGGACAATTCTTACCTCAAATCCATAAGTAGGTGGGTGATCAAGCAATGGAAACGAAAGGGAAATGTCTCTGGATATTTTAAAGAAGCTCTGAGGGTGAAAATGAGAAACACTCGTCGAATAAATCAACTCTATGTGCCAGTAACCGACTATACTGCTTGCCGAGAAACATGGCTTACTCGACTAAGCCAATATGCTTACTCCAATAAGCACCCTTTAGTACAGGAATTATGCTTCGCTTACTCGAGTAACAGATTGTGTTACTCGAGTAATCCATCCCCTTTCTGTCACAACCCAAAGTCGGGCCATGACCGGCGTACGAGGTGAATTGTCTATGGAAGCCGACCCATCTCGTACAAGCCTCAGTTTACAGAACAATTTTTCAAATACATTTTTATAAGACAAATTAAAATCGTTTAACAAAAATAATTTTTAAAAAATAATATTCCCAAATGTTAATAATGATAAAATCATTAAACAAATAAATATAATTGAAAACAATTGAACCATTTCAAATTCAAATACAGACCATAACCCCTTACTCGGCATATGGAGCATCTAACAGAACTGAAAGTAGAGCCTAACAATAGGGCACTCACTGCTGACAAACAACTCACTGAGCGCGAATGATCAACAACCGCTACAAAGTACTTGAAAAGTGAATTATAGAGAGACCAAAGAAAATAAAAGAGAGAGGGTCAATCCAGTGAGGGAAAACACTCTAGACCGCCTCATATGCGCCTCACAAAGAATGTTTTAAAAGCCTTTAAAAATATCGTATATGAATATACGTAGATACCATATAGTATACACACTACATACATAATATATTTTCGAAATTCGTCTTGCGAAAATGTTCGCATCCAGATCATACAACATGCATTCAGAAAATATCCAAAGTATATATCTATATTTGTGGATTCATAGTACGTGAATAGTGCAATTCAATTTCCATAATAGCAGTATGGACTTCGCCACCTGATTGCTTTAAAGCGTATATCTGGCCGGATACACGGTCAACCCATTACCCCGGTAACTAGAGCATTGACAAAGCATTTGTATACCAAAGGCCATGTGCCATGTAGCTAGATATCCACATATTAGTGTGATATATACATAGTATTTCACAGACAATCATGCACCTTTGAGCTTATTCCTTCTTATACAAAATACACTTATATATATACATATATATACCAATATATATATATACATATATATTAGCTTTTCAGAGCAAAACATTTGTTGTAGAACAATATATCTATTTTATAAAACATTCTTAAATCGAAAAAGAATATTTTCTACAGAATATTACTGAAATTCCATAACAAACGATTTATTCCCAAAATTTAAAATAATATTAAACCATAATATTTATTTTCAAAATTCTTTGGAAAAATTCATTTTCCACAATAGAGGTTTTCACACATACCAGATTTTAAGATTCCTATCATTTAATTATACCATATTACATACTAAGTGCAGACACATCAAAAGTATATAATTTTAGAAGACACAGCCTATATGTCTGATGCTTCAATCCACTCACCTGGACACCGAGGTAATAATCAAGTAGCGGTCCACCGGTGAATGACTGATCGCCTCGAGAAGTGAACAGAACTGACAGCAGAGATTTATTACAAAATAGTCATATATGGTATTGTGGCATTACTGAATATGTATGCAATGCAATGTAGACTTGGACCTGCGAGGCCACTGAAAATCTACCCCGAATGAGAATCCATCATCCTCGACTCTAAATAAGAAATCCACATAAAATTACAATTTGGTCCCATACTAGTGTAAAACTACGTCTTAGTCCCCGATACTTAAAAAATTTAAAAACAGACCTCAAAGTATCTTGGGATTATCGATTAGATATTTATACGTCAGAATTCTCAAATTCCTCTCCCAACTCCTAGAAATCGCGAATTTAGCCTAATTCCTTAAAATTACCAACATATCTCCAAGTTCTCCAAAATTACAAATTTTACATTGACCTCTCAAAATTACAACATACGTCATTCATGTCACAACCCAAAGTCGGGCCATGACTGGCGCACGAGCCGGACCGTCTGTGGAAGCCCGGCCCACCCCGCACAAGCCTCACAGTACAAAACAATTATTCAAATACATTTTTATTAGAAAATTTAGATCATTTAACAAAAATAAGTTTCAAAAATAATATTGCCAAATATTAAATATAATAAAATCATTAAATAATAAATATAACTGAAAACATTTGAACCATTTCAAATCCAATTACAGGACCATAACCCACTACTCGGTACGTGAAGCATCTAACAAAACAAAAACTTGAGCCCGAACAATAGGGCACTCGCTGCTGGAAAAACTCCTCACT